>JAPYZU010001474.1:0-17388 GCA_030523005.1 Tryphoninae sp. B BG-2022a
TGTTTCTGTTTTTATAAACATTGATATTTATTAATAGAAAATGATTTCTTTTTCCAATTTTAGAAGCATCAATATTTCTAAAGCATCCCCTTTAGTGAACCGACAAATAAAATTCTAACATTTCATGTTAGAATTTTATTAAAAGAATAATTAGAAATAAGAGCGATCTGTGTTTCGGTTTTTATAAACATTGATATTTATTAATAAAAAATAATTTCTTCTTCAAATTTTCGAAACACCGACATTTCGGAAACATCCCCTTTGGAGAACCTAAGGAAGGAACATGTTAAAAAGCAATGTTTCATGTTTGAACTTTATTTAAAAAATTACAAAATTATGTTTCAAATACTCTCTGTGTTGTTTACCATAGTAGAGTTCCATGTATAATAGATGGAGAGAATACGTACGTTCTCGATTCGATGTAATTCCACTCGGAACGAGAAACTCTTGGGATTGGATCAAGACTTGAGATCTCTCGAGAGGAGCAGCAGTGACGAGAGATGGTAGATTAGCACAGACGAGAATACGGTGACAGGAGGGACAACCAACTACGACAGCAATGACGAGACTAATACGCCACGAGACCATCGGAGAGGCAGCTGCATCTGTGGCAAGAGCAACGGGGCAATGTGCGGGCGTATTTGGCCACTTCGTAGTTCGCTCCGTGATTTCGGAGACCGCTCAATGGTGTGCCCAGAGACCACCCGTTATGCGAGTATATATATATATATACATATACATATATGCGCAAGCGTAACCGGTAGGAGGCTATGTATTTAAGGGACGAATGGACCAAAACAACCAACTTCAACGTACGGTTGACTTCCCTTTGGTGTAAACTGTTTTCATTACTTTGCTTCTAAAATTACGTAAAATTAAAGATATTTAAAAATAAAAATAACGCCCCCTTCTCAAGACCCAAATTATCATTTACAAGAATAAAACAAAAATTTCTACGACCAATTAAACTGTTTTCAATTTTTTTTTCTAAATATTTATCGTATGCGTTTAGCACTTTAATTAAACAAATGTTTCCTTAACATTTACCTCGAAAAATAATTTTTCATCACTAATCAAAAGATTTTTCATTGGCCACTTTAGTCTAATAATTGTATGTAAAAATTGAATATCAAAAAAATGAATGAAATAAATAATAAAACAGGAGTAAGATGAAGATCCGGAAAAAGATGTTTACGTTTCTGTAAGTTTGCTAAAGTTTGTTTGTTTAAAATATATATGTGGCGAATAATTTGCAATTTGATCGACGTAAGAGCATGTGTACGCGGAAATATCGGTATACCTAAACGTCAGCAAAGGTACACTCTGCATTGGGCACATGCCTAGTTGAATATAAGGTACCTACGTACATCCGTACGAAAATCGATTTTGGCCAACTCGGACGTGGACCATCGTATAACAGATAGGAGTTCGATTCATCCAATCATCGAAGCTAGCAAATGCACGGCAATGGAAATAGCCAAATGCTTCGTTGTTTAAGCGCGTTCTTCGAAAGTTTCTCATTGTTTCTGGCTACCCTGCTTCTGTGTGTTCACGCGCAATCGAATCCAATGCGTATATCCGCGAAACGGATTGGCAATAGCCCAAGCAAAAGCCTTTCGTTCGTTTTGAAATTCGGACAAAGCGTCGTTGCAACGTCAGTGTGTACCGCGTAATACGTACGTACCCGCATAGATAGAAGTGCCAAGGTGATCGAACATCATCGGCATTCGATACTTTGATTTACCTTTGATCGACTCGACTCGCAGTGCCATGGGCGAAATTAAACCATACGTTGGGAGAGAAAAGCAATCATCGAATTGAATTGACAGAAATATTTCTAATATTTCAAATTGCGTGTGTTTTTCAAGGTCGTAATATTCATAAGGTCAATGAATAAAAAACATTAATCAGAAATTGTTCATTCTATGGCAGAAGTGCCTAGGTGATCGAACACCATCGGAATTCGATACTTTGATTTACCTTTGATCGATTCGACTCGCAGTGCCATGGGCAAAATTAAACCATACGTTGGGAGAGAAAAGCAATCATCGAATTGAATTGACAAAAATATTTCTGATATTTCAAATTACGTGGGTGAGTCAAGGTCGTAATATTAATAAGGTCAACGAATAAAAAATATTAATCATAAATTCGATATTTATAAAAATAAGAAACTGACGTAAGTATTATTAATACAGGAAATAATAATCATGGGCCATGTTCGCTCGAAAGATGATGAAAACATTGTTGAATAAATTGAAAAGTAAAACAATTATCAAACTATGAAAACCGTTGGGTTAGCTTTTGCGCTTTCACTAGAGTTATTCCTGGTACGATTATTTCCATCATGCGTCGTTATTCACCTAAATTCCTCGAGGTCACGACAGATTGGCATTGAGCGTAGCACGTCATGAATTCCTCCACTCATAGTTGGCCAACCAATGGTCCATTATTACATAACAAAAATAATTTTCGAATCTCGATTTTTTTCATTTTCTCGCAGTTAATAATATCGCGATTAAATTACGTAACTGCGCGATAAACAAATATTTCGAGCGATAATTAATTCAAAAATCCTATCAATACGAAGACGTCATCGTCTTTTCCTTCTTCCATTATAATTATCGAGACAAATAACAGATAACGACCGAATATAACGAGAAAGTTGCAAAACGCGAAAGATCGAAGTCCCTTCATTCCTGCGATACCTCGATCCGAAGAATCAATCCCAATTAAATCCACGACGATATTCTCGCTCTTTGAACATCAGCAGGAAAATTATTACGATCCTTCTTCTCACTTTTCTATCAAATCTCGTTTCTCGTCGTTATTACGTTCCATCGCGAGACGAGTACACCGAGACGCCCGATGTTCATCGAGTCCAAGGAAAACGAAACGGTTGAAAAGAATCGTTGGAGAGAGAATAAAAAGTACAAAAAAAATAACAATAAAAGAGATGGATGAAAGGGTAGCAGAGACAAAGTTTTAACTACGCGCAACGTGTACAGGAAGTGCGCAAAGGCATATCCGTTCGTAGAAATCGATGACTTTTTAACAGGGGAGCTCGATACTTCTGAAACAATCGCAGGCTTGACTGTGAACTCTCGCAAACACAATTGTTTTTGTCGGTACGTCCGTATCGAAATACCGAGTGAATATTCATTCGAAATCGAGCCGTCTCACCGTTTCTTCTCTTTTTTCCGTCACTATCTATCACCAACCTCCGTCACATCGTGTCCTCCCCTGCCTGTTTCACATTGACATCCCCCATCGCCAAGTCGTTAACAATAGATCGCGTTGATTCTCCGTGTTCTTTTTTCTGTCTTTTTCAACGTCACCTCGGTTGCTCTATAAATTTTTTCTATAGATAATGGTTTTTCACCCAATTGCTTCCGACTCATGTTTATTTCTGGGTTCAATTCGAAGTTCACGGTTGAAAATGCATTTCGGAAAAAAATACAAAAATATAACGCATTTTGAAAATTCGTACGTAATTTTTATCACTATAAACTTGTTTTCACTATAAATGGAAAAAAAAAGAAATTGGCTTCTTTAAAAATGTTATCTCGCATCCATTTTTATTTCTTCTCGTTTTAACCTCGACGCAATTTTTCATTAAAAATTGTTCAAAATGTCAGAAAGCAGAAAAGAATGTTTACTTTTCTACTCACTCAATTTTTAATTTCGTAGAATATTCCAAGTATTCCGACGTAACTTTGTATTTATGAAAATGTCATTTTGTCTATGAAGAAGCAAAAGGCATGAATAAATTTCATAAAGTAGGGAATACCCTCGAGGTATTTGATTACAAGAGAGGCGATCGAAAGAAAGAGAACCCAATTAACGAGCGTTCGAAGTCGTCATACAATCGATCAGTATCGATATCGAGTTATAGTTTTATCGAAGACCTTTCTGAAAATCATTCAACGAATAAGAGAGAAAATATAAAAAAAAAGGGAATCAAGTTGGCATGATGTAGATTCAACAATGGATTCTCGTTGAGCGAACAAATGAAGATATCGGTTCAATGTTTCTCGATTTTGCCTATAGTTTCTGTCTCAACCTCGCGATTTTCCAACTCTGATTGTCTCTTTCCCTATAGCGTACTCGAGATCGTCGAACTGTAGCGTATCTCAAGAGCCATCCAACGAGGCATTAATCGGTGGCCTCGATTCCCAGCTACGTTGACACGTCTGTTGTTAAGAGCTCGATGATTTTGGAATCGACGAGTGCCATCCGATGCAGCCAGTGCAATATTGGTTGAAACAATGGACTGGGCCTAATTCGTTAACGAATGTCCCAACGTCTGCGGCCGACAGTGGATTCGTTCTGTTTCGTTATCGATATAACGCTGCTCCAATTAATCTCGATGTATTCGTTTTACTAATTATTAGTATTACCAACGGTCATTAAATAGACATTTTATCAAATGAATATTAAAAATGGATCATGTACAATAAAGCGTTTTTAGATTTGATCCGTTTGAGTTTTACAAACTGATATTTTTCTTTCCTACAGTCGAGGACACTTCCTCCCATCGGCCAATAAATCTTACACGTTTTCTTGTGAGGGCTATGATTTCCTTCGATCGATTTCGATTACTGATCATCAATATCGATAATCTTCAAGAAAAAATGTTACATCTGTCTCTCGTCGTTTCGGTGCGACGAATCTTGGTCGATATTCTTTGGAAAATTGAATTATCGATAATCGTGATTGTTTTCCTATAGATAGCTACATCGGTTCACGGAAAGGATATAACTCTTCTCATTTTCAACAGTTCTCTTATCATTCAGGGCATCGCACCCTCCTAAGTTGAACATTTTGCGAACACGTAGATAACCACTGTCTTGCTCTCTTTTCCTCTATTGGCTGGAATTGACATCGTGGCGTTGAAAGAGAGTTGCATTGCCTGGTGAAACAGCCTCGTGTTACAGTACATGCATTGTAACCTTAAAGGGTTGATACATAACGATAAGTGTTGAAGAACAGACACGTACTTTTATCTACGTCACAATGAAATATCTTTAAATCAAGTTATGAAAACAAATGATGAAAGCTTTCGTTCAGAGCGAAGAAATTTCGAAAACAAATTTTCATCGCAAAAGCTCAATTCTACTGGCTACAAATATAATAGGGAGATCTTTTGCACAGGTTGCTATTTTTGGAATTGCTGTAATTGTTCGATGTTGCAATTGTGGATTATCTCGTTGGTTGAGACGTTCAAGTAGCGAGGGTGAGTTACCCGCATCATTCTACACCAACAAAAATATATATAACTATATTTTGCTAAGGGGTAGTTTCATCCCCTAGCTCGCCTCGCTCGTCAACTCCAATGATACACTATAATCTCCTTTTTTCGGATTTCACCTTTATCCCTTACCTCTATTCGGCATTTCCGCTTCACCCATTTTCACCTTTCACCCTTATTTCGCTATCCCGGAGTATTTCTTTCTTTTCTCCATTTGTATTTTTCCATTTTCCACTTAACTCCGGTGCAGCTATTCATCTTTGTACAATATCCGTTACACAAGCTTACTCGTTCTTTTCGTCGTACATTTTTGTTTACAGTTTCAAAGGGATTATCGTTGATTATATGATTGCCATTTGTTTTATTTTGTATTTAAATGTTTTCTTATAATCGTTCATTGTTACGCTATAATGGTTTGCCTATCGTTTATTTCGTGCTCGACATTTTCCGAATATCTGGTAATTTTTTGTTTTTATGGGATCAGGATTATGTACAGGTTGTCATATTTAAACTGGATATTAAGTTTGTGTATATTTCATATCTCGTTGAAATGTGGAAACTCGGTACATAAATTCCGCAATTTCTGTACATGGCGTTGGTGACGAGATGTTTTCATTTTATAGAGATACATAGGCGTATACAGATAAAGCTTAGACAGGATGAGCGGGTGCGATTTCGCGTATATTGCACAGTTACGTGAAAGCTTGATACAAATGTGTTACTCGCATCTTAATGTCGTGTATGAAAACTGTGCATATACAAGTATGTTTGTATGTATGCCGGTGCTATTAAATACTCGCGACGAAATACAGTCGTCGCGAGCTTATCTAACGTCACATAGAAATAATATTTACAGAGTGGTTTACGATTGCAGCTCGTATAAAAGCTAATGGGTAAATGCGTTAAGGCTCTCATCAACGAAGTTGCCGCTGATATTATTACAACGGAAACTTTGGTTTTATAGCGACTAAACCGCTATCGTCTTATCGACGTAATATCGGACTTTGAACGAGTTCGTGAGAGACCAAAGTTTGTATTAGATAGTCCAGTCGGAATGTACAAAAATATGATCGATTTCTATTCGGACACAGGAGCAATGCCAATTTTTTTGTAGGTTATTTGGATCTTCAGGAATATGCCCAGAAGCTTTCGTAAAAAGCCGATATGTTTTTTCAGTCACTAGAGATTGTTGAAAAAGAAACGGTTTATTTGAGTTTATTTTTTTGGGATGAGTTTTATCGAAAAGTGCTCTCTACAAAAATTGAGTGTCATAATGTCCTGGACAAAAAAAGTCATATGGAAAAATCACGTGACATTGTTAGTTTAGCGGTAATTTGCAATGGAACAACGATTTCTTTGTTCTGTGATTTTGGGGTAAAAAATCGGGGAAATTTATTGGCGCCATCTAGCGAGAAGCGGAGATACCAGCGCGTGAGATATTGACCCGCATTACCCCATAGTTCTCTTTACCCCAAATTTCCGAACATTTGGGCAGAGATTTGTGTTAAAGTTCAACGATGTTTATACCAAAATCGCCGAAATTTAGTACAATTTAGTACTTGCACAATGGCATCATAATCTGAAAGAATATTTTAATCAACTTCATAATTTAATGCAGTATTTCTATTTGTTTATAAGCTAAAATTTTATATCCTCGAAAAACAGAGTTTTTTTCACCTAATTATTTTTTTTTGTTCCTGGAGGTCCAAATAACCTCCAAAAAATAGCCGCTGCTCTTGCGACTTTGAATAGACCTCCTGTCTATTCCAATTGAACTGTAGACAAAATTGCTAACATTTACTTCTACTTAATTTTATTTTTTTTACGAATAAAGTGTTTCTATAAGTTTGCGATATATTTGAATCTCTACTATTCAGAGGAAAATATATCAAGTTTTTCATTTATATAATGTATTAAATATTTCTATAGATATATCGATGTCAACTAAATTTGAAAATTGGGAGAAATAAAAAATATTCGTTATTAAATTTACATCAGTACTATCGTTAATAAAATTAGTCAATCACGATGATAACTAATGAATCGACGAATTTCCTCGTATCTGGGGTGCGTCTATTCTAACTCTAATAACGGTTTCCAAATTACTGGGTCTCGTATCAATGTTCTATCGGCCTTGATTACGCGGACATTAGCCGATATCTGCAGACTATAGCTTGCATGGTGAATTCACGCTCGTTGCAGTTTAATAATAACTGTATCATTAAAACATATCTCATGTTTGTACGTTTTCAGCTCATCGCAAACAAATTCACTTCGACAGTTTTGCAGTTGAAAATGTTGAATTTTTCTCATAACAGGTCAATATACAGGGTGAGTTACCTAAGGGATGCTAGGCCGTATTTCAAAGTAGATGGGCTCGTTACAAACAATAGTTGCAAATAAACATTGGGGATATTGTTAATAATTTACGAGATATAAAGTTTTTTAATTGCGCCAATCAGAGCGCGCCGAGAAGAGTTGAAGCCGCCCACCTCCCACCCTAGTCGTAGAGATAGCGCCGTGGATTAGGCATTAGATAGGGGGGGGGGGGCTTCAACGCTTCTCGGCGCGCTCTGATTGGACCGATTTAAAAAAATCATATCTCATAAAATATTAACAATACCCCTAATGTTTATTTGCAACTTTTGTTTGTAACGAGCCCCTCTACCTTGAAATACCGCCTGGCACCGCTTACGAAATTCACCCTGTATATTTCCTCGCCCATCGATTAGCAATTATTAATTTGGAAGATTCTTTATCATCGAACAATTCGTACAATCGTTTCTTCAGCTTTAAATCGTTTCCGGTCATCTCGATCTTTTCAATCGAACATTCCGATCCATTTTTCGAGTTGTCATATCTTTTATATTTATTGTATACATCGTGCTCATACGCTTCGTTGCTTCTGTCACTACTTCGTTTCGTCAGAAATTCTGTTCCCTCTTTTATATATTTCTAGCAACTTTGCGGCTCGTATCCTCCCTGCATTGGTATCTTTCGGTACATCACAACACCTGCATGGTACACATCGTGAATATATATATATGCATCGAGCAGCAAAGTGTAGTTTCCTCTCTCTCTGTTTCTCTCTCTTTCTCTCTCTTCTCTCTCGCAAGAGTTTCTTCTAGACGAGAGCGAGGGTGGTAAATGCAAGCCAGCAATGAACGAGTACGTCCCTCAGTACACACGTTTCCGTGCAACCCTCTTTCTGCTTTTGCATACGAGGCTGTGTGTTTGTGCATCATAACGTCGCACAATGGGAACAAATCCAACCGCACATAGGCACGTACACCCTCGGCCACCTTACACCTAGTACACTCGTCCACATACACATTGACGGCGTTCCTTTTGAGAGAACTGTCAAATAGATATAGTTCTTGGACATGGTATAGTGATTGGCAGTCTATATATCATGAAATCTACAATATGTTCGATGTAAAGAAAAATCAGTATGGCAACTAATACAATTTTTTTCTTGTCAAGGTTATGAAATAGAATGTAGATTTATTATTCTAGAAAATTTAATTTTTTAGCTTTACACGTGTACTGTAAAAATGAAATTGATTAGAATTGTGAGTTTCGCCCTTCGATATTTGTATACAATTAGAAACTAACGAGCAGCTATTTTATATAATTGTACGAATTTCGAATTTTGAAACCAATCTTACAGTCTCAAAGTAATTAATTCTTTTCGAGAATTTGAGAGTGGCCGATGGTTGTCTTTTTTTGTTCTAACTTAGCCAACAACTGTCTCGTTAAACAATCCGTTACACATTTGTAAGTTGTTCGTTTGTGTGTGTGTGTGTGTCGAGTTGGAATACGAGAAATATAGAGAGGGAAGGAGTTGCAGGAGCTGAAAAATGGAGTGGGAGAGAGAGGGCGAAATGAAAGGGAGGAGGCCAGAGAAAAAAGGGCGGCAAAGAACGAGCGAGAAAGGAGGACAGAATCGAGTGTCGCAGTCCATTAACGAGTGCCATTTTCATACAACGTTCTTTTTCTCCCGTATCTCCCATTCTCTCTTTCTCTGTCTCTCTTTCTCTCTGCTTCGCCGTTACTCTTTTCCCATTCTTTTTTCACGATTTCTGTTCTCCCTCCCGTATCCCTTCGACTCGTTTCTTCGCAGCCAGAAATTCTGCGAGAGTTTTGTATCGCTGCAGCAAGCTCTGTTCACAATGGGTCGTTCATTACCGATACCGGGCGCGAGAGCGTTGCATTACGAAAAGAGACGACGGTAGATCTCGTCGGTTACGCCCGAGGCGTTTCGTACAGTCGCGTCGAAGAAGGCAAAAGTTGAAAACGACGAACGAAATAGTGCGAAAGATACACTAGTGAATGCTCAATTCGAAGAGACGAAGCGATTGAGAAAGTGCGAATGTCTTATATACATCGATAACAATTATTTCTTCATTTAAGACGAACGTCAAGCGTTTTGTTAAAATTCAAATGTATATTTTATTAAAATTTCTATTTATGACGTTTCTCTAAAATTCCATAATCTTATAATTATCGAACCTCGAATGACCTTAATTTGTCTGGCACTAGAAAACAATATTTTATTCATAAAACAATTTTTAGTTATAAAAACAAATTTTCTTCCACGAAGAACTCAAACAACGCGAGTTACCCAGTTTTAAGCAAGTCTTATAACTAATCGAGGCTATTTCAAAGGCCTTTTCATCTTTAGAATTCTCAAATTTCCAGGGTCGTCTTTTTTCACCCCGACTCGTTTTACATAGCGTTGCTCGAGGGATCGGGACGCAGCGACTCGTGTATCAAAAATCGCGGCTAGTGTCAGCCTCGTAACTCCACACTTCCCTCAATATTTTCAATCAAGCTCTTTACACTTATAGGGATTCGTTTTCAATTATGCTAAATCAATATATGTTGCAGTCGATTTAATTGTAATCAAATGTCAATTTTCAAATATCGAATTTGATCGTAACATCGACCCGAAGCTTTCGACTAATCGTGCTTTCACCTCGTTGCAGTGACGCAAGCTCTGCCGCAAACCAGAAGTGACGCTACAAGCAGGTTCACGCCGCGACCACCACCGCCAATGGCGGCCGCGAGCTTTCCGCCGAACTTTTCCAACGTTGGCGTCATCGAGGCCTGGTGAGTGATGCTAAATTTGTACCTCGCTATAACACCAACTCCTATTTTTACGAGAGTACACTATCTATTACACCGGTATAGATTAAAAATTTAAAAAAATATATATATATATATATATATAATTTTTAAATCTATACTGGTATATATATATATATATATACCAGTATAGCTTAAAATATATTATATATATATATATATATATATATATATATATATATATATATATAGGTTTGTATAAGTATTTCCTAAAATTTCACACGTATTTGTACGTAGTTCTTCTTATCGTTATCACCATTATGAGATCTCTCGATCAGCGATTTTCTTTTGTGATTCGATATTTTTCAATATTTTTTTTTGTAATCGAACATCATTATCGATTTGTTATCAGCAACGGCGAGTCCTGAGTACATGCGTGCCATACGTAATAGGACGTTGATGATACACGATTGTTATTATTAGACAAGTATACCACGTAGCTACGCTATAAATATCGGTAGCTATATCGATATTTGTCAAGTAAATTGTAGGGTTCGCACAAATTTTCTTCAATTTTGTCAAGTACGATATTTCTATCTATATCGCTATTATTATATTCCTACTGATATGTTTGACCACGTAGATATGCGAAATGATACACGTAGGTCGGAGTGACGTCGTGACGACTCGATACATTACATAGTCGTTAACGCAAAATTTATTCTATAATTTATTTTCTTCCCGTGATTTTTGAGAACTAGCAACGATGATTTATAAATTGAAACGAGGGTCGGAGTCTTAAACGAGTTCTTAAGTCTTAAACATTTAAAATTAGATTGAGAAATCGAAATCTTAGAAATTACATCGATTTTAGTTGGAACTGTTTCTTGTTGAAAAAATAATATTGCAAATTTGGGATTTGAAAAAATCGGTCGATAAATTGTCCAAGAAATATTCGTTTACAGATCGAATGGTGAGGTTATGGATTATTGTTGAAAAGAGGCAAGAATTCATGGTCCAGATTATAGTCGATGCGTGAAATTACAATTTTCTTCCCAACTGATAAGCTCGATGTTCGAAAAATATTTCTTTTTTAACTTGCTTTGACAGATCGATCGAGCGAAAATTTGAAATTGATCTCAGCGGTGAAACCCTAGAAGTAGAAAAAATAAAAGGAATTTAGTTTTTATTAGAATTTCCCTCTCTCTCTCTTTTCTCGCGTGTTACCTCGTTATTTATATCATTTAACGAGATCGAATCATACGCGTTTAAATATTGAGGAATAAAATAATAAATTGAGATGAAACGTTTGCACGATTTGAAATGACTTTGTTCGCGTAACGATTTTCAAATATTTATCGTTCGATGTCCGTTCGATGAAAAATGCAAATATCTCTACAACGCTGGCAAATATTACCGTTATCGAATCTTTAATATCGTAACATCTCGTTCGTAATTATTTTCATCGATATGTGCGCGTTAAACGAATCTCTCGGATAAAACGATATCGAATACGAATTTTTAAATTCCACGAAACAAAATTGAGATTTAAGCTCGTGGTATCTGGAAAATGGGAAGCTTGTTTCGCGTATCAGTTCGCAGCCGGGAAAACGCACACAGATACGTACACACAATGTCAGTCGCGCATTGTCCCGTTCCTATTCCAGCCTCGTTTTCCTTCCATCTTGAGAAAAATATTTACGGTTATCGTTGTGGTATTATTACGTTAAATTCCGCTGGGATTGCATCGCATTTCCCACGAGCCTGGCGAAACTCCACGGTTTTAATCCGAATTCATCCTCTCGCTTGGCTTTTTAATTCTCCACTTTAACTATTTTCATTTTGCGACGATTCTTACTGTCTAAATTAGTTACCGTTACATCCGCGAAGTTTTCCTAATTTGGAGTAAAAGTTTATACAACGGACTAATAAAATGTACGTGGTGGCTGTGAGATCGAGGAATCAACCCTTAGAAAAGTAAAAAAACCCCTTAATTAGGGGTTGTTCCCCGATCGACAATTAACTTTGAAACGAGAAGGTAATAATAAATCACGCTAATTAATCGAAATTATGGTAAAGTGCGGGAATGTGCGCACACATCATTGGCAAGAAAGCAAACTCTAGGCACCGAGGGTGGTTGTCCGGGGGTAGTTTCCGCCCTCGAGCCGTGACTTTTTTCACTGAATGAGCTCCGCATTCAGTCGTATGAACAATAAAATGGCACAGAGGGTGCAGTGCAGTACCAGAAAAGAGACGAGAAAGATAGAAAGGGTTGGCATTGTTACCAAGCTGAGAAACTGAGACACGTTGGCCGGCAAAAAGGCACTGGCGAGACGGCAAACGGGCCCATCGTCATCGTCGTCGCAGTCATACGAGCCGACTAGACGTACCAGAGATGTGAAAAAAGCACTGGGGCCAAGGGTGTAACGAAAAAACCAACGGGAACATCGAAAAGCTCGGTGAAAAGAGCGAGTCCGAGACGAAGAAAGTGAAGAGAACGCGTGACCGGCTACAGTGCGGTAGAAAAAAGTAGGTCTCTTACTCGCAGTTTTGATTAAAGTTCTTTTTTCGAACCGGCTTGAAAACTCCCTCCAACGACTACGCAGACACAGATGGATAGAGACAAAAAATAGTTGAAAAAAAAAAAACGGAAAAGGAGCGAGGAAGAGATGGAGTCGACTAGCCGCACTCTCTGAGAACGCAGAAGTGGACAACGTCGAGAGTTTTCTGCGTTTTAGCTTCAGACGTATGAATTCTTGCATGTAGTTCGACTCTCGTACTCGTAACTCGGCTTGCTAAAAGCTTCTTTTCTTCGTTTGTTCCGTCGTATCCTCGACATGACGCTTATACACACGCGTTTGTCACGATTACATTAGACGTGCTTGCTGTCATTTCGCGACGAATCCTCAAACGTATTTTTCTTTTTTAATTTTCTTCGTTTCATTACTAAGTTTTAATATCAAAAATGTATAATAGCAATCAGATTGTTCGATAAATATTTTGCTAATTCGGTTATCGAGAAATTTGATTCTATCTAAACTCGTTTGAGTCTAATAGCGTTATGTAATTCGACGTCGAGAGGGTAGTTAATAAGTTCGAGGATGAATTAAAATTTGATAACGGGTTTAAGCTTGAGAAAGCAAAATAATCCAGATTTTTAATAAAAGTTCGACGTAAATTTATAATGATACGAGATACTAAGTAACGGGGTCTATTACGAAAGTAGAGAAACGTTCTCTTTAAGATTACGGGATTGGGAAAACGTAGTTAACACGTTTTTTCTGCGATCCGCACAGTTTCCAATGTTTGAACGATTTAAACTCCTTCTCTCACTTCTCCCTAATATCCATTTCACCTCGCTCTTCCTTGGCACGTAAAATACCTATACGTTCTTACAACCCTGGTTGGTGTTCAACCCCCTCATTTTCATCTCGTGCTGATTCCTCGCTTCCTTTTCCTCTTATATCACATAGACCCACTCGCTCAGGTGCCTGCACCCGACACTTTTTGCCAGCGAGTGTGAAAGGGAAGAGAGAGGGGTGTGTGAGAGAGAGAGAGAGAGAGAGAGAGACAGGGGTGAAGATAAATGAACAAGAAAAAACGAGACAGAGGGATGAAAGAAGAAAGTCACACAGTGCGTTTCTTCTCACGACCCTTCATGCCACGACGAACCTCAACCTCCCCGGCCAAGTCTCTGATTAACTCTCCGAGATTCGTCGAAAGAGCAATGTTGCAAACGCACCACCACCGACCCATTTATACATTGTATGTGTATATATATATATATATAAATCGGTCCTCCATGCGTCTCCTTCTTTCACTCCTTTCTTCAACATCCTCGCACCCCATTTCCATCCCTCCTTTTTATTCTGCTTTGTTCGAGAATCAGCAAGCTTCTTTTTACGATCCGAGGGAGCGATAAAGAAATGAAAAGAGAAGGAGGAAGAGAGAGAGAGAGAGAGAATGAGAGAGAGAGAGAGCTTTGTCCTCAGAACACAGAGAGCCCGAGCTTTTCCTTCACGCTCGGCAAATTCTTCATTTCTCCTCAATCTTTGCTCTGTCTGTAGAAATCGAACATGAATCTTCTGTAGTTTTTTCACCACACGTTGCCACGATTTCCCGAAACCTTTGTGCTCCAGAATTTTACAACGAAATTATGCAGAATCATCCTAACCTGTCGCTTTTATCGAATTCCACAAATACCACCTCGAAATCACGAAACCGTTTACACTGCTTATCTTAAAGTACTGTTCGTTTCGTTTCAAGAATTGATCTTGGATTGGTCGTGGTCGTTCTAAAGTATCAAAAAATCTGCGTTGAGCCCAAGGGACTTTATAGGGTCATTTCGGAATTGGAAATTTCTCGTGCAATAAGAATATCACGATTATGAAGCTTTTTGAAGGAAACAAGAATTTCCCCCCATTCCCTAGCTTTTTTTGCAAGTCCCTTTGTCCCCGAAAAACGCGCTTTTCAAACTATCCCCACGGCCACAAAAATAGAACTATCTCGATGATCCTTGGCTGATTGTCGAATGCTCAGCTTCATGACATTTCTTATATACCGATCGAGACTGGAGCTAGAGCATTGTAAAAAGTTGATTTTTCGACGGTTCCCAAGATTCTATTCCTGTGAATTATACTCCTTTCTCAAGCTCTAAGCGCCTCCATCGATCGTGATCGAAAGTCATCATTCTACAAAACTAGCAACGTCAGTGTTTATTGATTCTCTTAAAAGGTTTCTAGTCACGTGGGAACTTTGTACCTTACTCCTCACTTACGTAAACATATATACTTTATTTCACGGCTGATCTCGGTATATATTGAACAAAGTTATAGTAAGGAAATAAACAATATAATTTGTAAATGGCCCCAGGGTGGTGCACGGTGTACCCGTAGTGGCCTCAACCACCTCACCGCGGTCCGGAGAGTTTAGGAGAGCGCGTGGATATGATGCCCCAGACATGGTTGTACAGGTTTTATTACATTCTACCTACTCTTTTTCAACAAAAACTTAAACTTTCTGTCATTTCGAAGCTACAGCGGAGGACACATATTGCATGGATCAAAACCTCATCACTCCACTCGATTTGGCCCATCGTCAACCATTTCAAAGTCTGAACTCAAGCTACAATTATTATTTTTCATGCTGATTTCCAAATTTATTCCCATCACCCAGAAAGTTAATTTGTGTTTCAATTTCCCAATGACGAATCGAGTACTCATAGTAAAATCAATTCTCACAGTCTTGTAATGAATACTACGCGCATCGAATCATCGTCATCATCATTGTTACGAAAAAAGGAAAATCGTTACTCTTCCATCCCTCGGGCTGTTTTAAAGCTACATCGTCCTGTATAATTAAAGGGCATGGGACCTATAATATCGAAATGTCTGCATTCAATTCCTGTCGCTTGGGATTATCCTATGGTCTATAATACACGAACACGCACTGGCATTCGTGCGATTACGGACTAGCTTGCTACATCTTCTCTTGCCTTGTCGCTCACATTACCTACATAGACCACCTCTGGCCTCTATACTGTCCTGGATATATTAACGGAGCAATTACCGTACATTTAGGGTTTCCCACAAACGCGCGCGTTCCTATTCACCCTCACGATATAACGCACTGACTCGCTCAGTCACTCACCTCGTACTCATACCCTCTATCATTCGCTCATAGATTTTGTTCCTCAACGCAGGTCGACCGACCTACACCATCGTTAATTATCCACTCTCGCCATTTCGTTCGCGATAGGATTTTTCTTTTTCCCACTCCATCAGCGCCATATAAAGTTACCTACACACACGTAATACTATACGATGAATATTCGCGCGTGGAATTCATAAAACGTGTATGGAATCCGATATCGGTTGCTCGCTCGTCCGCGAGCCAGTGCAGCTTGCACAGCAGTCGATTTATTCGTGCTTTATATATATTTTTTTCTCTTCATCTACTTCACTTTTATATCCCGGCCCTCGCTCCATTTCTATCTACTTCATAATCCAACCAATCGATAAACCAAAGATATTTTAAACGACCGACCGCCCTTCTTTTTCCGCTCTCGTAATTTTGAATTTATCTCTTTTTGTCTCGTTTCCTCTCGAAATTAACTCGTCCATCAACGATATCCTTGGTCGTACTATTTACGCCGAGCGTATACGTTTTACCCGTCATTACTTGTTGGAGAATTTTTCAACGTGGGAGTTGAAGAAAGTTTTTGATGATGATTTATGCAAAGGGGGAATTAACGTCGATGAAACTTATGCTCCTTTATTGTGGCATAATTTTCTCACCCGCGAGTCAAATACTCCGTAAGCATTTGTCTATAAACAAAATCAACGTTTGTTGTCAAAATTGTTCATAAATGGGAATTCTTTTTAAAACTCGAATCTTTCACCTATAGCAATCTTCTTTTTAAGCCCATCAAGCTTCACTGCCTAAAGTGGTTCAAAGGGAACGATAGGGGATGTGTAGGCTGTAGCACGTGGCTGCACATCAAACTAGCGTGAAACAGAAAATATCGATTGGTGTGGTCAAAAATAGCTCTCTTAATGAACAGTTGAAGGGTCAAGGTATAAATATCGAACATGTTTCAGACAAAACTTGCTACGAACAAACATATTTTCCAGAAACAACGTAACGTTTCGTTAACTTTTGGGCTATAAGAAAGTACGATCGAATACTTTTTATGATTGTAAGTCCAAGGAATGAATGAAGTTTGATAAACCAAGATTTTTATTTAAACTCACGAACTTTAGGAATGCAATTTTACACGATATCTTTTTTATATTGCGATGATTTATCTGTGGGTGATCGTCAATGTGATTTCAATGAAGTGATCTCAACTCCGGATCAATTGTATAACGCATTCACGAGGAAATCTACCAAATATTAAATCCCTCGCTGATAATACTTAATTAATCACACTAGGTCGTAACCGGCAGTTCATATTTATGTATGCATATATAGATTCGCATATATTCATATATAACGTTATATAAATGAAAATTTGCCGATAAGTAATTCATTATTTATCGTCTAGGGCT
>JAPYZU010001475.1:0-29250 GCA_030523005.1 Tryphoninae sp. B BG-2022a
TCATAATAATTAGTTATGAACTCTTTTCCGCGCCACCTACGAGGAGTTAATAATAATAATTACTTATGAACTCTTTTCCGCTCTACCTACGAGGAGTTCCTAGCTAATCATTATGAATAATTATTATGAATGATAGTTTCATAGTTATTTTGCAAAAACTATTTCACCCCCTTTTTCAAGATGGCGGATTTTTCTCAAGGGTTACAACCCCACAAACTTGGACTTAAGCTTTTCATACCTCCCCCTACACACACGAAAAAAAAAATTGCTGACTTTGATAAATGCAGGGTCAACATAACATTTCAATGGACTAAGAGTTCCATATGCGCTTGGATGCTAGAGAAAGAATGCTCCTCTCCGGACATTGCACACCCACAAGGTGTGCCGTTACCCCCCGTTAAATATACACTTAATGGCCGAAAGCCATCAACGGTTAAGAACATATTAAATCGACATCCACATCCAAAAGCTACGATATCATGAATGTTGTGTTTGCACAATATTCGTGATATCGTCGCTCTAACGAGCTCGGAATCTCTATATTGCTCCGAGCCTCTTATTTCTTTAAATGATTTATGCAAAGAATGAGTACATTATTACCCAGAATGAGTATGTTATAACAGTGAAGAAAATTGTCGAGACTGCGGTAAGGAAATTAATGCAGAGGGTAGTTTTCTGGGTAAACCCTTGATCTATAGTGTAGTTACAATTTTTTATACAAATTGTTTACTAATTTTTAGATTGGAAATTAAGTATTTGTCGAAAACGTTTGTTTGACCAATTAGTATGGACCACCAAGTAGAGGACTATGTTCAATGTCTTTGTTGTAAACTATGGGCTCATGAAAAATACTCAAGAGTATAAAATAACGTGCGATTAATTGATTTTATTGCTTGCTCACGTGGGCAATTTGGCTGACGGCATTTACAGTCGCTATGTCCTTAGACCCAATCTTGTTTACATTTCATCGATTGTTAAAATTTTACTAAAACTTCTATTTTTAATTATTCTGTGAAGTTATATTGTTTCAAGCTTCAAACTTTTTCTGAAAATGGTCTCTTCTGAAAAGCTGCGTTTCTTCACCTACAATGTGCCTTTTCTCGAAATCTACTCATCGTATTAACATATTGCTTTTTTTTAGACGTAACCAGTACATGCAAACGAACGATGTGTCGAGACATTTATTTTTGAAAAAATGATTCAGAACCGAGAAAAATATATTTGAAGGTAAAAAAACGTGGTACAAGATTTTAACAAAATGTAAAAACGACGTCAAACAATTCTGAAACAAAATATCGAAAAAGTGGCACGACATATTCTTTATAGCACTTTAATATACACGCACAACAAAAATGGTCAAAATCGGACGGACGGTTCGTAAAGAGAAAAGGTACATTGAAAATAGGCATTTTTCGAACCAATATTTTTTTACTTTAAATTGGTTAGAAAATGTTTCTATTTCGAATATCCTTCAAAATCCCCCAAAGAATTATCAATAAAGTCTTTCTGAACAAAACTAAAAAAATCATGGAAAAGTGTTGAATAGTTTTGAAGAAATCTCAATTTGAAGAAAAGAAAATCAGATCGGTGCTTCCGAATATGTCGAACCTCCTTAAACGTTCGATATTTTGATTTGAAATTTTTACCAGATATTACCAGAAAAAATCATTTTGTTAGAACCAACAAAGTATCATCAAGTGTCTAAAAATTGTACCGCTTTTTATCGATGTAGAATGAATAGTACGCTCGTGGATGGAATCTCTACGTACCTACTGACAATGAGTTAAGTGGAATTTCCGTCTAAATTAACGTTCGAACCAAATCTCCATTTGAAAATTTAATCCGTAAATGCTTCCACTTGCCTGAAATATTCATGTTAAACAGTTTATCGAAGTCGATCGAGTCGAGGTAAAACGTTCGACATTTTGAACTCTTTGCGATACATTGTCAATATTCTTCTAATCCCATACGATTTATTACTACTTGAATATAATTACAGTGTTATACGAATTATTAAATTCAGCATCGTATCGAATTATGAATTCATACTTCGGACACAGTCGTAAATTACAATTTACAATATTTGGTCAGACCACTGTGAGCAAGATTATAACTAGACGCTGATTCGTATCGGTATTTAGCTGCGATAAATTATGCAATTGTATTAACCAATTTAAAAATAAGAGAATTGTATTCGTATCGTCTCGCATCGAAATTGTATATACGGCGATTTAGAATTTCAAATTAGTTTCGCTTATTTTGTCAAACGAAAGTACTCGATCAAAGTTGAGGAGTGCCAGTGAAAATTTTTTCGTTTCGTATCCAGAAAATAATAAGGCGCAACGATAAACTGGCATACTACAAAAATGTTCCATATATAGGGACGATGGCTTTGTGCTAACCAACAAATAAGATAGCATTCATCGGAGCGCGTCCGAACTTTGTCACACCGTATCCAAAATTAGATTGCATATATGACCCAGCAGTAGCCATTAATGAACAAATGTAGGAATTCTAAAAATTGTTTATACAAAAGTATGAGCCAACGCGAGACAAAGAAAATTTAAGAAATTTCTTTCCCATTACTTTTCGAAATGTTACTTTGCTACATACGAATGAAAACAATTCACGTAGCATGTTAAAAAAGAAACTATAATCTGCTTTACTTTTTTTAGAGCGGTTATAGTGTTGACGAAAAAAATGTCAAAATTTGATTCATGAGGCTGTCGGAGTCAAAGGTTTTATATCGCGCATTGGCACGGACCATTTTGGCGTCTTTATATCTAGGTATTTCCCAATGTTTTTTCGTTCGCACATTGGCTGTCTCGGTTAAGATTTCGCATTAGGGGTCACTAACTTTGTTGGCGTTCCGGAGATCATCCGTTGCGTGGTTACGATGCAACGAAAATAGTCGGTCTCGTGCATCGAAGCACGAGAGGCGACGAATTCCATCCCAGAAACATTTAACCGTATACCAAGGAAATCGAGGAAGCGTGCCCGAATTATTGACCGGCTAGAAATAGAGGCTTGTATTTCGTAATACCCCGTGTACTTTGTCCTATATTAATATGGCATAACACGGGACAGTAGGTACCTAGATGATTTTCTATCCGCATTATGGGCCAATTACTTTATTTCCCGTTTTTTCAAAGACATTAACTCCGACCGTGGAGATACTTGTATCGATGTTATCAACATCGCGAGTTCAATTGGACGTTCCTTCCAAGTTCTCGTAACCATGTCCAAGTGAGCGAAAATTTACGCTCTTTTTCATACGCATTGAGGTATAGTTCTATCGTTACAGCATTACACTGAAAGATTGCAGAAAACCTTTTGAAGAAGCCCTTTTCGACTCAAAAATTACTATATTTATACTTGAAAATTGCATCATTTTTCGCAATCTCCCATAAGAGCTCGTGTTAATCCTTAGTAGTCACAGTTAGCTAGAATCACGCAATAGTCATACTAGGTCCATGGGACCGAGGCGTTTTTAAATTGTTATAAATAATGAAATAATGAATTAAGCTATATGAAAAAATAATGAGGTATAATTTGAACCTTGTTTAATACAACGACGTTAGAAATCAGAAATTAAGTTTTAAATACGTAACCAAAATTATGCAAAAAAACTCATAAAAAGTTTATTTTTATGATCTAGAAACAATGTATTTTGAAATAGACACAACGGTTTCTGTTGACTTTTCAAAAAGTAGATTTATTTCATCGAACGCAGGTACGATTTAGTAGGAAAAATGAAACGGAAACCGGGCTAACGATCCGATTCAAAATCTACCTTCTCGGTACTGAAGTTGAAGATCCAAACTACTGTTAGATGGCGCCGCAAAACCCAATTGATGGATTTTAGTGAGCAATATTTCAGGTAAAAAAAAGTGTCGATGAAGTCTGTTGAAATTTTGCACACATTTTTATATGACACCAAAGAAGCTTCGATTACTTTTTATAATAAATCTTATGAAAACAAAATTCATGATTTTGTTACGTAGGATCAATTTGAATTTTGAGTATATTGTTCTTTAGTCGATTGCAACAACTTTTCTTAACGAACTTAAACGCTCGGTTTACATACTTGGAATGTGAGAAAAACGGGGATCAAATTTTAATCCCCGCCTTGTCGATGCGACTACCTCATACGTCGCACAAATTAAATAATATTAATTAAATATAAATATCTACAGGTATATATATAAAACTGATTCGAGTGACAATCGCGCTATGTTCCTCCACAATTAGTCCAAAAACGATTCGCCAAGGATAATTTCAACCGTCTGTGTTAATGAAGATTAAAATTGAAATTTACGAGCTTTCTTCCATTACGGTAGTTCTATCGTTTTATCGTTTTCTTAAGATTTCATTGAAAATTTGCATATATCTTCTTCGATGTTATATGTACGTTTGTAATAATTTTTTGGAAGGTTTTACCACGCGGAAGTTGACATATTTATTGGTGAAAATTCAAATTTTCGGTAGTCTCTCATAAGAGCGCGTGTTAAAAGTTGAATTTTCATCCATAAATATCTTGGGCTTGTACTCGGTGAAGCCTTCTTCTTAGACTTTGTACACATTTTATGCAGCATCAAAGAAGCTTTATTTTGTTTTTCAAAAAAAATTAAAGGAAAGAATTTTCGCAATGTTTGCAATTATACAGCAAGTACGCATTACCTTGGATGACCTTGAATTTAGAGTACGTTGTTCTTTAGTCAATGTACAACAGTTTTTGCTTTATTAACTCGAGCCCGCAAATCATTTTGTATGTGAGAAAATCTGAAAAATAATTTTTCGATTTTAATTTCACGATAGAACTAACTTAATGACAAATTTGGCCGAGACCAGAAGCAGCACATCGTTCGATCGCCGGTGCAGCTAATTTCATCGATTTTCGTATTTGGCAACGATTCTCCACGTTGCACGACGACAGGGTAAACGCATCAACGCACACGCGGGTCCAATCTCGATTTACGAATTAATATCACTCCAACGACCGCGCCTTCGGCGGGTTAGGCGAGCCCCGTGATTACGTCCCTCATCGTTTGTTAGGAGAGAGCTTTTCCGAGCTATCGATTTCGCCTCGACGAAAACCTTCGTCTCTCTCTCACTCTTCCCCCTCTTTTCGTACTATTCGATGTAGCCCTTCCTCTAGCGAGACACGTGGAAGCCTTATCGAATAGCTAAGCGCGCTTTGCGACGGCACAATATATTACAAATGTATTTGCGTATCTCGGAAAGCTTTTTTGTTTTCTAAATAAATTGAAAAATTGCAGTAGTCATTGCTTTTGCATGAATTTTGAATCAATAGATTTTTTAAAGAGACGAAAGGGCGAGCGAAAAGGTTGTTCCTTGTCCCGAAAGCTTCGAGTACCATAACTGCTGCAATTTCAAAGCTACAATAATACACCAAAAAGAATTCAATGTAGTCAGATAAGAGCTTCTACACGATGTAGGATTGTTGTTTATATTGTATTGTTCAAATATTATTAATAACTTTCGTACATTTTATTGTGGTTTTGTCGAATTTTTTGTTCAAGAACACGCCAATTTTGCAAAAACCAGTTTTTAAAAAAATCCTATGTAGTGTCGAAGCTATTATCATACTATATCGAATTTTTTTGGTTCATAATTGTAGATTTGAAATTGCAGCACATATTGGTTCAGTCAGGCAGTAATGAAAAAGAAAATACGCAGCTGAGAAAATGCTGGCAAGTCGCCATTTTGTTTAATACAGCTCTGATAAAATTGATAAACGGACTCAATACTTGTATAATAAGGATCTTTTTACCTATTTTTGATATGCCGTTTAGTTTCTTTGAAAAAAAATCCCAAAGTTTGCTATATTTTTCGATCTCTAAAGTTGTCTTTACCCTCTTAAATTCCAAGTAACCGCAATTTATCTTCTACCGTGCTGAACACATGTCGTTGTAAGAATATCCCTCGACGAATTGATTCCGATCCACGCTATTGTTTTTGCTCGTGATTCTCTCAAGAAAATATTCGTGTGAATCAAATGATGGTTCGGAGTTTGTACGGTTACGACAAAAAACAAAGGGCGATATGCATTTCGATGGATAAATAAATTTATTTATGGTAAATATGCAAAAAATAAACATTTCTAAGAACATTCGATATGCAAGAAGAAAAATGGTTATCCAAAATAGTAGATCGATGTAATTGGGCGAAATACAATCGCCGATCGAGTCGATCGAAAAAAGTCTTTATTATTATTGGAACTTGTTAGTTGCGTTTGTATTAAGGTCTTGTACCAGAGCTTTCTAATAATGTTTAACGGAGAGAGAGAGAGAGAGAGAGAGAGAGAGAGAGAGAGAGAGAGAGAGAGAGAGAGAGAGAGAGAGAGAAAACGCGAGAGCGAGCGACTAGTTTTTTTGTCGACATTTATTTTTGAATATTCTACTACTTTTCTTATTTACGTTTATTTCGTTACTTACAGAATATTCCCTGGTAAATATAAAGTGGGAAGATACATATGGGAGCTATTGTTTATGCAAAAGTTTGATAGATGCGAACGAAACGTAGCTTTCTATCGTATCGCCATCACCATCATTATAGGATTGATTTAATATAAGACTTTTAATAAATGGTTGGTAATCACATGTGTCGTTTGATTGCGAATGAGGCGGAAAAAATAATAATTTATGTTTAATCTGATTACAGTATAATGGATTGAGCAACGAAAGTGACAGCGTACGACGACGTCGACGAGGATGAAATCCTGACAACAGTTGGAACAAGCGCACACCCACTGCGAGAGCGAGATGATGGAGCCTCCACTAACGAGCAAAGTCTTGCGAACTCCGAGCCTCAAGAGAGGTCAGGAGAACGTCAGGATACAGGACCGGGTGAGTGCTCGATTCTCAGACTTTTCTTTTTCCTACACGAATTAATGTTAATGATTCTAAGAATAAAAGAATTTCTCGATCGATGGATTTCCCGAATGAAATATTCCACTATATACATTTATTATTATACAGGTATTAAGTAATATCGCGTTGCTACGTACATATATTTGTTGTAAAATCAAATATCGTGGGACCTGCAAAGGGAGGGGGGTAAATCCAGATAAATATAAGATGAGAATATGGTTTAACCGTTCTTTTTTAACATTGATACGGCTCATTGGCACATCAACCCTTAATGGTCGCAGACCCTTTTGTGATCTGGAATACTGATCACTAAAATCCACCAATGGAGTTTGGTGTCGCTACCTAACGATAGTTTGAATCTTCAACTTCAGTACCGAGAAGGTAGATTTTGAATCAGAACATTACTAGGATTTCCGTTTCATTATTTCCTTCTAAATCGCACCTGCGTTCGATGAAATAAATATAATTTTTGGAAAGTCCACAAAAATGCGCGGTGTGTATTTCAAAATATATTGTTTACAGATTATACAATAAAACCATTTTTGTTGTCAATAATTACAAGAGTTACAGCAATTTTTGTAAAAAAAAAAGTCATTATTCACGAGTTTTTTCTTGCATAATTTTGGTTGCATAATTAAAGTTTAATTATTGATTTATAAATAATATCCTTGTATTAAACAAGGTTCAAATTATACCTCACTATTTTTTTCATATCGGCCAATTCATTATTCAATTATTTATAACAGTTTAAAAAGGCTTGGGTCCCATGGATCCAGTATGACTATAACATAATTCTAGCTAAGTGTGATTACTGAGACTTAATATTCGTACATTCGCATATTTCTTTGAATAATTATGTGCAAATTACTTAACACGCGCGCAGCGTTTTTGTTGGCTGCCAGCAAAAGAAAATGAAAAAAGAGACGAATTATTGCGAGTTAATGAACATCTATTCGCCGACTGCCGAAAGTTAGAGGGGATAAGCAAGACGATCGAGGCGTTCCTGGTGGCAAAAAAGTTTCGAGGCCAAGTATAAAAGCGTCCGCTATTATTGTCAATATCTGTGTAGTAATGTCATATAAATATTCAATATTATTATTTATTTTTACAATGGTCAATAGCTCTTGCGTATTTAATTGTAAAATTTCACTTAAAAATAGTAAGTGTGAATTTTACAAATTTCCTAAAGTTGCTTACAAAAAGGTTCAAAAGAAAAAGTGGACTGTTACACTGTGAATATTGTCGATTCGTTATACTCGTATATTTACATTAAAATTATAAAAGTATAAAAACATCGATATGTCTTTTCAGTTTTCATTCGATAAGCACGTGTTATCGCTTGTCCTAACTTTTTCATTTTCACAACTAACAAGTATGCTACGCGTACTTGACGGCGGGCTGCGACCCCCTTGGCTCCCGCGACGTTTGTTCTTCGTGTAGCGCGTTCCGTTGCTCGTGAAACTTGAATTGTTAGGTATTGAAATAGTATGTTGTTTTTATATTATTGTGGATTATAATTGATAATATAGAAGTATGAGTTTCGTTCTTGATATATGTTCAATAAGAACCATTGTTCGAAAGGTGATGAGTGAATTTTGTTTAGCTTTACATTAGTAGGCACTTACAACTTTACAATATAAGGATTGCATATTTTATTTTCCTGATATATTTTCACTCACACCGTAATTTCCAATTTCAACTAATTGTGTTTTTTTATAGCAAACACGTTGAAAAATTATAAAAATTCTGTTACAATTGTTCAAATGACTTGAAATTCTTGGAAAACTTGAAATGTATTGAAATGAAAGTAAAAGAAGGGAAGTCAACAAAATTCGTTCACACATCTCCGTGCAACCACTAAAAAACTGTAAAAAAATATTTGTTTTTCATATTGAATGGTTAACAGTACTGTAAAGTCTTTAAATTCTAGAAGACACTTCTTTCAGGTCTTATAAAGAAGGTCTTAGGAGATTCGGACACAAAAATGGTCTTTTCGGCCAAAAATAGTTATTTTTTTAATAACTTTAATATCTAAAAAGGTCCAAATGGATTTATACATAAACGGTCTCGAGGTTACAGTGAAATAAAATTGTGCTACGAATTTCAACTTGAACCATTGATGCGTTGCGGAGTTTTGAGTGAGGGCGGCTCCGGTGACGGAAAATCAAGGAGGGCAATATTAATAGGCACTTTTCATATACGGTGAGTGCCTAAAAATGACGCAGTAAAATTTAATAGGTACAGAACAAGACTTGACTTACCTTCAGTTTTCTATTTCCTCCACATTTACAAATAATTTTCCTTTGTTTTAACCCATAATACTTTTATTTATATAAACGTTAATTTCGAGTCTCCTAAAAGCTGACATTTTACAAATGTCATCAGCCCTTTGTCTCGAATCGCTTTCGCCACAAAACACATGTTCTCGCAACATGCGCTACATGTTCTCACATAATCAGAATAGCTAAGACGAATAGGATGTAAATAATTATTTCATTTCGCGGAGTCGTTAAGATGCATCGAGTAGTAACATAATATGCATAATGTACCTACGAATAGTTGGCAAAATCGTTCGAATAAATATAACGTCTGTGAGCAAACGATACGGGGATTACTGGTCGACGGGATAGTTTCTCGTTGTAGGAATAAAGAAATTCGGAGAAAGCAACAAGATATTTTACACTTTTTCGCATTTATAAAATTAATAATAGGCACATGTTCGTATTGGCGCGTGTGTGAAACGTCGTTTCTCTTACGTACCCCGGCGTCTGCCTTACGGCACGCACATTACGTCTGCATATATCTGCACGTTTTTCTCATTAACGTGTGCAACATGCATTTACGTGACGGCGGGTGGATAAAGCGATAAAATGTGCTCTATTTGTTAGCGCGGATTTACGAGATATACCTACCATTGGAAGAATCGGCCGTTAATAATTCCCGTGGCGATATGGTGGCGTATCGATGGAAAAAGAAATCAGCGATTAAGTTATTCGTACACGAGACCTCGGCCGAACACGATCGAGAAAAAAAATCAAAAAATATTATATAGAAGGGTCCATCGGAAATTCCAATGGCACTCCGCCGAGCTTCGAGAGAGCTTCGAGATCTCGAACGTCATACTTACGCCCACTAGTCGGACCGAATTGTAGATACTCACCTCGTGAGAGGTCTCGTGACTTTGCTGACCGGAAATTCACCGAGACGCATTTGCTTTGAATATTTATTGCTTGAATACTATCGTTTTTCTGTAAATAAACGAAAATATTCATATTAGAAAAGAGAGATTGCACCGTTCACATGCAAAAACGGATGCGGTCCAGTCTATGTGAATTACAAAACGAAATGGAAAAGTTACTTTTTCTAGAGGAAGGGAATAATTAATTTTATTCCTGTTTTTTTTTCTCACATTCCAAGTGGACCGAGCGTTTACGTTCACTAAGAAAAGTTGTTGCAGGTCGACTAAATAACAACAAACTGAAAAATCAAATTAAACTTACGTAAAGTTTATCTGTTGTGTAATGGAGAAAATCATGAATTTTTTTTTTTTCATAAGATTTGTTATGAAAATTAATCGAAGCTTATTTCTTTGATATCATATAAAAATGTGTGGAAAATTTCAACAGGCTTCATCGAGCAAATAATCGAAATACGAATTGTATAATGTTGCAATATTTAACACGAGCTCTTATTGAAGATGGCGAAAAATGACGATTTTCAAGAATAAATATTCTGATTTTTGAGTCGATAAAGAAATTCAAATTTCATACACATGTACATATGACATCGAAGAACGTTCAATCGACGAATTTACTCAAAGAAACATCGATTTTCGACATGAAACAAGTTATATGAACAATGTTTAAGCATAAATTTTCAACAAATTATAAACGGAGGTTTTTGGAGATTAGATTCACGAAACGGTAAACCTAATAATTGGAGAAAAAAACCTGAGTTAAGGATTAAGTTTTCCTAATTCAAATATTATAAGCCTGTAAAAGAAAGAGGATGTTTTGATTATTGAACGAAGTAATTTTACTTTTTCCATCGATAAAAACAGATTCACCTAGGAGTTTTTTCGAAAATTGGCTGACAGCACTGTCAGTACTAGAATTCTGTACTAAAATGGTTTTCAGTATGGCTGACGAGACTGCAAGGTACTACCATTTTGTCAGACATCGTTCCTAGGGAATTGTTGACTTCCGGCTGTCAAGACTGTCAGTGGCGAAGTAGCGCAGAGTCAGTATTGCATATGGCACCGCGCATGACTGTTTACTTCTGGTTGTTCCGTATACAATTATTCCAGGTGGATTAAAAAAGAAATATAGGTATATTATGTTTAGTAAACCTTCAAATGTACTTTTTGTCATTCTGTAATTCAATAACGCAATAAAATTGAATGTTTATGCGTCGTCTGAGGAATCAACATCTTCTTGGCTCACAATTTCATTGACAATTGAATTAATTATTGCTCGATTTCTTGGATTCGTTGTTCCGATTTAAGCGGATGAGATTATACTAACAAATATATGTGGCCGCGCACTGCTGGCAGCGGTAGAAAACGCGTTCACTTTTAGCAGCTTCGATACCACTGTCGGTAAAACAGAGCGCCCATTTTTCAGTAAAAACAGTGGCCGTACTATCGGTCCATTTGCAAACACACTCTCGGCCACGTATGAAAAGAATAATCTTATTCATCGATCTCAATAAAGAGGACGCGATTTGTATTTTGTATTGTCGGATGGAGGTAAAGATTTTCCGCTACTCCTGTTCCTCGACAAGACAGGTGGTTCGTTGATAATTTATAGAACTTCCTTATCGACCGGATATACACATCCATTTATTGTGACTGGTAATGAGCGTTGGTAGGCGCTCTCGTTCGTCAGCTCTAGGAACTCGCTCGTCCGTCTACACGTCTAGTTGAATCGCGGCTCACGCGCGCCGCCAGTTCTCTATTGACATCGGTAATACGCCTCGATCGCAGAATGATAAATCCATCGTCCGCTCGACCAAACGAAAATTGTCTTCCGTTGTTTCATTACGAGGTACACGATCCAGGGAAACCAGATCGATGCTGGTTGCTCCCAAGGGTTGATAAAGGCTCGCGTTATTTTATTACTCTTTGTTTATTGTTATTAATATTACCGAATCGTTTTCGAAATTGTTAGATTCGTCTTAATGCAGAGGAAAAAATAAAATGACGTTGAAAACTCGTTGTATTTCCCCTTGATGGACGATTTTTGTCTCCCAGCTCGTCGCATCTTTCCACCCACGTGGCCTCTTTCCTTCGCACAGACGAAAAATTCGATTGTGTGTAAATTATGACGTGGGTCGACGGTGTCTCATATTCGCGAATTAACACCATCCCTCTTGTCGCTTTCGTCTCGTTTGTAAGAATCTACGTACTTGGTCTTGAACGTGCATTATAATTGATACCAGTCCGTCGGCACCAGACCGAATAACGAATTATGTGCCTACCTATATATTGGTAAGGACGGCCAGAGACGGACGTACAAGCCATATTTCACAATTAATTTCGAGAGCAATTGGCCAGAGGCCTGAATTTAGATACCCCAACGAGACGTTGGTGACCCTCGTTTATAATCTTGGCGAATTAAGGCTGCATCCTTGCCCCACATGATGCCAAACACTTTTATTTCATTGGACTGGATCAATAGTCGATATTTCTACATAGTATAAAACAAAGTTGCTTTCCGCGTCTCCCAGTCTGTCTGTCTATTTATTCGCTAACTTCTCTTCTTCATGCAACGTTTACATCTACACTATCTACACTTCTACACTAATATTATGGAGAGAAAAGATTTGTATTTTTGTATTTTTTTTTTTGTATTTTTGTATGTAACGAATAAACTCCAAAACTACTGGAGTGATTTTAGAATTTCTTTTACCATTATAAAGGTACATTATCACTGAGTAACATGGGATACATTTATTATTAGATACAATTAGAGACGATTAGAAATTCCTACTAAAACAAACCCAAGGTGGTAAAAAATTAGCCACAAAATGTCTTTCATCGCATGCGCTGCAAAAAGCATTGATGATAACACAAAAAATGTTCTACAATATTATAGAACATGTCAACAAAAAACTTCACGGGACCATATGTCCAACTATTGTAGTTATGTCACTATAACTACTTTTTTACATTTTAAAAGTTGATAGAAAAGCCGATCAGAATTCGACCGTGTTATCCATACTTTTGTATTAATTCTTATCCAAATAAATTATTTCGTATTCAAGACTGTTTCAATACCTATTGATTATTTTTTGAATTATTAAAAACGGACATTCCATTCAAAAGAAACGTTTAAATAAATAAAATTTTAATTAACTTCAATGAAAATTAGTTTATCGATTGAATCATTTGTTTTTAATTTTGAAAATTTGGACAAATTAAGTCATGGACGTTTTAATTAGCATACCTGTAAGTTAAATTATCTTTATTTATCTCAAAATGTTTAAAAAAATGTCCATCCCTGCGAAGCCGGGGCGGGCCGCTAGTATATAATAAAATTTAATTAAGGTGTATTGTAAGGGTAAAAGATAACAATATCTTGCATTACGGCTAAACTTTGAGAGATACTCCAAAATGATGTACTAGAGAATTATAGTGCTTCTAAAATCCTAAAGAAAACTTTTTTTTTATTAATACTTTAATTAAAAATAGCGTTATTAACAACGCTATTTACATTTATTCAGTATGAATCCTTATCCAAATAAATATGATAGTATTCTTGGACATTTAATGTAGATAATAATTATCTTTTACAGTATATCATTCTGATAAATACTTTAGAAGAAATCATAGGTTAAAGCAACCGAACATTCGCAGACGGGCGGGCTTAGACCTAAGCGTTGAGGTCATTTTCAAACACAATTTCTTCGTATGGTGTAACGAAAATGCAACTGCAAACATTAAAAAGAAATTCTATAATCAAAGGCTTCACGTTTTCACTTTTTTTTCTAAATTACACCACTGGCCAAGTCGTATACATAATAGATACAATCACGATACAAATTTAGTACGTGCTATTTTATAAGTTCGTCGTAATTTTGATCGATTTATCATGACTGAATTGGAGGCCACGTAATTTAATTTAATCCCGTTTCATATGGAATAACGGTACAATCGCAAGGAGAACTTGATCCTATTGAAACTAAACGTTATCTCTTCTATCTCTCTACCCTATCGCCGTATCGGTTCTCTTATTTCGTGATGCCCCTAGGTTAGTTTTATCGTATGCGATGAAAAATGAACAATTTGCGCGATAAAGCGTTATTGAGCTTACAACTAGAGAGATTAAATCTTTCCCACATTAATAGGATTCGGTCATTGACGTCGGCGATTACTTACCTAACTACAAAAACTTGTAACAAAAAATCTGAAATCACGATGGTAAATATATTGATGCGGGTTTCTACTAGCAAATCACAAGTTGGCGTTATTTTAGGTCCCGTTTCAAGGCTTACCACCGGATTTCATGATTTCTCCACTGCGCCCATCTTTATCGACGGTAGTCAATAATGTTGAGTAACACGAGCTTGGAACTGGTACGCGACCAAGTTCTTTCGCATAGTGAGCCTGTGGAAACCCGTAGAATTCTTAGGTGTCAAACGAATAGAGTGTCGACAACGAAATCCAGGATTTAAATTTAAGTTACTCAACCCCTTAACAATCTTATACACATAAGCTTTGCGTCATTAAATATTAATGTAATAGGTGATTAAGTATGAAATTACGATTTTACTAAGAGATGTCGCTGCTAGTGTTTGTGATTTTAGAGGGTGATTTCACGTGGTAATAGTAGGGTTCTCATTTCTCAATTACACAACTCTCTTTACTTTGGTACAAACAAATATTAATAACTTTATTTATCACTTTTTTCACAGTGTAGATTTTGGCGCGCGTATTCTCTGCCCCCCCCTCCCCCCACCTCTCCCCTCTCCCCCTGAGTCCTATAACTAGTTATATGCTGGAGGTTGCATTCTGTTATACAAGTTGCATTCTGTTATACGAATCGCTGGCGCGTTCCGACTTGTGTCTGTCATGGAATCGAATCCGCCACACGATAAAGAATAACAGCGATATCGCGGGGTATGTATATGACACTCATATGCTATAATATCAGACGGTTATACACATTAGAAGTGTAAACAACTAATTTTTTACTGTCATTGAAAACGTCTGTTTACGACCCATCAAAAGAACATTTTGGGCATGCATTGTTTCTGTTATTTAATTTGAAGAAATCGGCTGCTGAAAATCATCGTTTACTTGAACAGGCTTATAGTGATCGTGCTTCATCCAAAAAAAAATTATCAACTGTGGTATCAACCGTTCAAAAATGGAGATTTCGATCTCAGTAACAAAAATCGTGGAAGATCATGAAAAAAGTTCAAAGACGAAGAATTGCAAGTTTTACTGGATGAAGATAATACGCAGACGAAAGCTTGTAAAAGTATTAAATGTTACTCCTGCAGCCCATATGTAATCACTTAAAATCCATGGGAAAGATCCAAAAAAGAAGGAAAATGGGTTCCACACGCGTTGACCCAAAGAAACATGGAAATTACACAATTGTAATTACCATTGTGTAGATAATTATATACATCATTTACACATATCGTATGGGATATCAGAGAAAACAAAATATCATATCGGTACTCGGACAATATTGAGAATTTCGACTTTCTTAAGGGGGGCAGCCGCTCGGAAAATGGGCATATTAAAAAAATGCATAAACTCGAATATAGAAGGTGAAATATCTATTTTTATTAACACACGATAAGACGGGTCTCGAATGAATTTTAATTCATAATATTAAGAAAAATGGTGGCGCTGCAGAATTTTCCGCGGAGACCTATCGCACTTCCTTCACGTGAAAACGACAATTAGTTTATTCGTAGATAGTCTTGCTACGATGTAGCGTAGCGTTTTCTTTCATCGATTAGGAAAATTATAATAAGAAAAAAAAAAATAATCAAGTTATCGCAAAAATCCGAGAATAACTTTTTGAGAACGCATATAAAAATATTGTGTAGAAAATTCACAGCAATCAGACGATAGTTTATGAGATTTACATCGGGAGTGGTTTAAGTTAATTAATAAAAGTTGTTGCAAATCGACTAAGAAACAACATTCTCAAAATTCAAATTAATCGTACTTAACGTTTATTTGTTGTGCAATGAACAAAATCATAAATTCATTTTCCATAAGATTTGTTATAAATACTAATTGAAGCTTCTTCGATGTCATATAAAAATGTGTGCAAACTTTTAACAGGCTTCATCGAGCAAATATCGGTAAGCTACTCATTGTATAATATTGCGATATTTAACACGGGTTCTTATGGAAGATTGCGAAAAATGACGCTATTTTCAACATCGTGATTTTTGAGTTAATAAAGGTCCCTGAAATTCTACCAACACGTAGGGAAGAGCAGAGTAATGGGAGCCCTTGTAAGAAAGGTACTTTGAAACGCTCGACGTATTTCGAAACAACCCAAATACCTAAACACCTAAAAACCGATTTTGCATTCTTTCGTTATAAGAAAAATATTTTTCTCATAATGAAAATAAGTATCTAAAGTTATTGTGTATTTCATCAAGGCCATTTGGTAGTTTAGTTCGTGTACTTTGGTTTGGACGTAGAAAAAGTAAGTTACAACTTAATTTGTTTATATTATTATGTTTAATTCAAAAGGCTATCGGCTCCCATTGCCCCAATTCGAATGTCAACGCTTATTTTTATTTTCATGTTTTACCATACCGTGCGCGCCATGCAGCATAGGGGATAGCTAGGAGGGTTGACACAGAGATAAGTTGAAACAACGTCAACGTCTTGGAAAAAATTGAAAGAAAACCTTATTCAGTTTCGACATGTTAATTTATCTTCTAATTACGCTTTAAGGGGCTATACCAGTGTAATCCATGAAAAATTACGAGATTTTCGCGAATTTTTTTAAAAGAAAGTACTGGATAGAAAGTTTTGAAGTTTTGTGGACATAATAAGGTACAATATATTTTAAGATTTTTTGTTACAAAAATATTGAACAATAACGGAGTTATGTACTGTCTTTGGAGGTGCCAAAAAACAAGTTCCCCAACTGCTGACATGATTTCAGCTGAATGAGTAGCCGAAACAAAAAAATCAAAAAAGGTTATTAAAGTTGAAGATATTTCCTATACAATGACCTACCATTTTTGAAAAATATCAAAAATTAACAAAATGGCGTAGCTCTGAAAATAGTTTCGTTTTTTTTTTTTTTTTGGGGGGGAAAAATGGTCGTTTTGGTAATGCCAAATTGACAATTTTCAACCAATCAAAAAGATCGTAGGTCATTGGTACTTATATAGTAAATATATTTAAGAATACTCAGTTTCAATTTCAAGTCGATCGGTCAATTTCTCTTTGAGTTATGATGTCAGCAATTTTGAAAAATGTCGTTTTGAGAAAAACGCGTTTAAACGCTGCCATTCACAAACTATGCAAGATACGACCTTGCCTCTTTCACAGGATGTTTTTGAAGGTATTAACTATAGAATTAGCCCAAAAAATCGATTTTTTTTCAAGTGTCACACTGGTATAGTCCCTTAACAATGCAATATATGTTAAATGTTCGTATTTAATATCAATAAAATTTACTTAAAAAATGATTGAATTTGTGAAGTTTGGGGCGACATCGCCGATTTCACATATTATTAATGCATAGCTCGCATTATCCGCCATGTCGGGTAATGAGAGTCAAAGACACATTTTTGAAAACTCAATTTTTTACTACCCTAAACAATTATTAGTAAGTTTCTATGTCATAACAATGAAAGTTTACTAACCAAAGGAGTGATCAATAGTGAAAAACGTCAATAATAGCTTTCACAAATTACCTTTTTTCCAACTTTTCCTTAGATGGTTCCAATTTTCTCGTTCTCTCCCTTACATATGACATCAAAGGACGTTTTTGGAAATTTTTAGTGAAATCTAACAGAATCGCTGTAACAATAGGACTACCTTAACCAGAATTCGTCGACATATCAACGTATTAATATTTAGATGCGAATACCTTTGAGTGTAAAAAAATGAAATTTCATCTCTGACAAAGGAACAATTTTTCTAATTCGAAAAACAGTGCGCTTTTTAATTATTAAGAATTTTCAACCCTAGGATGTCTTGTATAATAGGCGAATAATTTAGCATCGAGACCGTTACACAGCCACGCTAGCATTGTCACCTTCTTCCTCCTCGTCGCGTTTGCTGCGTTTGCCAAGGGTTGCTGAACCTTTTAGTTTTCATTACTTGCACAGCAGGGGGTCGCGGGAGCGCACACAGAGGTCGATCGTTACTCAGCCATAACATGGCCGCACCTTCGATTATAATTATCCATCCATTCTACTTCGCATCTGGATAGTTCGTACGTGTTGTATACACATATCGAAGAGAGGAAGAGAGAAAGAGAAAGAAAGGCTACCGTTATTTATTTACCGTCGTCTCGGCAACGGTGCTTCGTTGAAACTTCGAAGCTTGTGATAAAAATGATAAGAAATTAAATGACCGATGATAATGATCAAGCGATCCGAATATCGGTATTGTTTGTTATCAAATTAATGGACGATTAGTAATATTTTGTGTTCCCCACCAGGAGAAGAAATTTTACCGAGAGAACACATTTTTTTTCAGGCTGCTTTGTAAGCGTCGAAATGTCGTAAGACAGAGTCCATTATGTATTTCCGGTATGCAGCTAATTCGATTAAATGCACAAAAGGGAAAAGAAATTTGAAAATATTTTATAAATTTTTTAGTGCCCCATCTGAATATAAAATAATATTACGAAAACAGTTTTCTCATTGGAAAGGTAAAGGGGTACTTTGTCCCCATCCAATATCCGTAGTATACACCAATAAGTTATGGAAAACAATCTTGCTTTTGCTTACTTGCATAAAAGGTAGATAAAATAAACTCAAGTTTCTATATGTAAGAAAGTATTAAACTCAATGATAAATTTACAATTGTTTCCAAAAAAATTAATTCCGTATAGTTGTGTCTGAAAATCGAAAGTGTAAAACAATAATGTAACAGAAGATGGGAGCTTCAAACAAAAGATTTTATCCTTCATGAATTATCATTATGATGTTTACATTGCCAAGACCTCAGATAAAACCTCTCCTCTTTTATTTCCATAAAACAGTGAAAAAAAAAACATCTTTTATTTTTAAACGTGTTGTCACACTTATAATCTGTGCGACGCATTATCAATAACTTCAGGAAAAAGAAGTCAATAGTTTGTTTGATTATTGCACGTTGGTTCGAAACAGTCGGTTCATAAATAAGATCAATAACAGAAGGCAAATAACAAACTATCAAATGCCAGCCCAGTGATCTATTGATTGATTGTTTCGTCGTCTCGAATACCGCGGGCTCTAATCCCGCCGTGAAAATTTTTAACCGATCTGACATTTGATCTTGGATCTATCTACATACTTGTCCTACCTGACGTTATTCGGTACCACCTACATTAACCTAACTAAATAAAAAGTATATAAGAGTAAAGAACATGTTACAGATTCAATGAACAGGATCTGGACGTAGGTATTCGAGATATGTTTTAAGGGTCTGAGGGATAGGGATATTTTTTCAAAACAAGCATTTATCGTGGCTAGAATTAATTACAATATTTTTTGTCATTTTTGTAACCAAACAAAAAATCCAACTCTTGACTCGATGCATTTTTAGAAAAAGATAGTGATTAATGGTATTGCTGGGGATGGCTCTACCTTGAAACAATTACGTGTTTCATTCATTAATGAAACATATTGAAAATTGTTTCTAGCGAAAGAGGAAACGGTTTGGTAAATAACTGGATACATATATGACCAATGGTGCAGCGATGAATTAAAAATTGAATTAATTAACATATAAAAGCGCACGCTTATAGAATCGACAAGATACCTAAAATATATCTTATTTATATAATCGTAATTTATACCTGGTATCAAACGATATCAATACCTAACAGAGCGTTCTAAAAAAATAGATTTGAAAATAAACAAGGAACTTGAACTATGACTTTATTAGTTGCTCCCAGTAAATGCACGAATATCGGTTCGGTTTGAAATAACTTGAATAATTAACCCAATTCTCGATAATAATTTCAATTCTCTTATGTGAAAACGAGTATGTAAAGTGAGAACGAGGAGAATTATTCGGACGACTCGTTACAATCAAGTTCAATATTATTGTCGATCGCATCATCGTAAACTGTTTTTAATACTTTCTTTCTTTTTTAACGAATCGTCGAAAAAATGTCGACTCCCACGTATCGTGGCCCAGACAGAGAAGAGATATGTCCATTGCGTATGGGGGGAGGACTATCAAAATCGTGACGTGCCATGTAGGTGGATATTTGGTGAAGCCAGATTTTTCTCTCCTGGTATAGAGCAGTTTGTAAAACGAATTCGAGATTCAACGACGACCCACGCAGTTTGGAACGTTCGTACGTAGAACCACCAAGTTGTTCTTGCCACTCCACGCACTCTCTTACGATCTTTCTCCTCTCGATACGTGGGAATCAATGAAAAATGTTGAATGACTTTACTTACTGTTACCTCACGCATTCCTCATAACTTGTTTACCGTATTGCATTTAATTTAATAACGATTATCCGTTTGATATGGTAAACATTCGTTGTACTCTCGTATAAAAATAATAAACATACATATTTATATTGAAAACAATGATATTAAGATGCGCGAATATTTTTAAATATTTTATACAAGGAATAATATTTTTTTGCATAATCATTTATCATTATCATTTTTGTGAATTCGTTTGAGGAAGAAAGGGCTTACTTTAGAGGGCCAAAAAATCCATTCCTTTTTTATTCGTTAAATCTATCTCAAATTGTATTCAAGAATATAAGAAGTTTTAGAGGCCAATTCAAAGTATTTTCGAAGATTATGGAGCAGAGAACGGGAATTGGTGTTTATTATTGTAAGGAATCAAAAATTAGTACTCTTTCATACTTGGAAACTTTGAAGGGCGATTTCTCGAACTTCCGAGGTTACAATTTTTTTAATTTTGTGGGAGAAGCATTGGAAGAAAACTATAAGATCAATTGCAACGAATGAAATTTTATTTATGTTCAGAATTAATTTCTCTTGTAATTAAACTTAAAAAATTATACAAAAAGTTTGATTAAACAATTTTTATAACATGTTGAAGTTATTCTTGTTTTCAAATTTGTTAAAAAATAGACCTTCGCAATTCTTTCGGATTGTTATTGTCCGATTTTTCGAACTTGGGATTGAGGACAGGTTGTGAAGGGTTCACGATGACACCAGACTCGAGCTCGAGGGTGCATTGACATAGGAACAAGGTCCAACCTTCTTGGCTTCAAATTGAGATTTCTTCAAAACTATTCAACATTTTTCGATTATCTTTTTTTTAGTTTTGTCCAGAAAAACTCTATTGATAATTCTGTGTAGGGTTTTTGTGGATATTAGAAACAGACAAATTTTGGGACCAGTTAAAAGTCGAAAAGCATTGGTTCGAAAAAAAATGTCTATTTTCAATGTAAGTACCTTTTCTCATTAACCGTACGTCCGATTGTGACCATTTTTGTTGTGCGTGTATATTAAAGCATTATAAACAACGGTCAAGCCGTTTTTCGATATTTTGTTTCAGAATGATTTGCCATCATTTTGTAATTTTGTTAAAATTTTTTACCACGTTTTTGTACCTTCAAATATACTTTACTCGGGTCTGAATCGTTTTTCCAAAAATAAATGTCTCGACACATCCTTCGTTTGCATGTACTGGTTACGTCTAAAAAAAAAACAATATGTTAATACGATGAGTAATTGATACGAAAAAAATGATTTAACATACTTCCATTGCTCAGAATTTCATGAAATTTTAACGACATCAAGAAAGAAATTTGAACCCATCAAAAAAGACACGTACTTTCTGAAATAGAAATAAAAAAATTTATTTTTCGACGCTGCAATATGTCGAACCTCCTCAAGCTCTATAAAGAAATTGGTGTCTAGAAGGTTGAAAGCCCGAGTCGATATTTTCTGAGTCATCGAGAATAAACAACATGGAGCCGAGGGTTCAACGTATACTAGACCATATATATATATATATATATATATATATATATATATATATGTGTGTATATGTCCACCCTCGTAAATGGCAGAAACTGTCCATTTGGATTGATGGGAGGGTCCGTGATGTCCGCAGATTCAAGCTGGAGAGCTGGAGTTAACATTTCGTCGAAGCTGACAGTTCGGGCTCTACAAAGGAAAATAGGCTCTAGGAGATTGACACGAGTTAATCAAAGGAGCACTACAAATTTTGACTCGAGTTCACCTTCGATTTTTATTAATCAATTAATTAGCTAATTGATAAGATGATCGATGATCTAAAAAATAAAAATTTGCCGCGAAACGTTATGAGAAAAGAAGACCCGGAGGACGTTTCAGAGGTATACGCAGGTGCCTCGTCACGGAACGGGAGGTGAGACTCGCGAAAGAGATAGAGAGAGTGGGGTAAACTCGAACGTCACGGACAACAGCGTAAGCATGCACCTCGGCAATCAGTACGGAGCTGGCCGTCAGCCGCTGCCCTTCGTTCTTTCATTCTCTTTCGACGTTTACTCATTAAAAATTGCTTTTATTTTTTATTTTTTGCAAACGAGTAATCGAGAATTTAGTGTCGCGTGAATACGATTTGATTAAACATAAAACAAATTACCGTCCGACCAAAAGTTCTGTGACCTCCGAGACAGTGTCGGAAAGTCCAAATGCTTTCCAGTGATCGACGGTAAAATATAATTTAAAAAAAAACCCATACGATTAAAGGAATAGTGATCGCAAAAGTGAAGTGTACAAAAATTTAATTGTTCAAACTTTAATTCTGCATATTTGATCTCGTTTTCTCTCTCTCTCTCTTTAGTTGTTGAGTTAAAATTTGCGGATGAAAATGTGAGACAAGATTAATTGATTCCGGAGGCTCTCTCGCGTGAGACCGGAAGTCCAACGTGAGAGGGTTAGAATCTTGAGAGCGACGATATTATGCGGTATAAAGAGTAGGTACTCGTACTCGCAGCATTGTACCGAACGATTTCTCCGCGAGACCTCGCGCGTTTCCAACGTACATGTAACGCGATCTCTTCCTCCGGCTTCCGAGCGATACTCGGAGCGTAATTTCATACAGAGAAATTGATCGATCATCAACCGGAATTTGGTTTAATTGGTGTAGAAAATTCCTTCGGATCGGATTAACGTTATCAGCCTTTTACTTTAATAAAAACGAATATATAAATTAAAATATAAATAAATAAACATCAAGGTGTAACACATCGTTCGAGCCCGTGTAATTAATTTAGCATGGAAATTAATCCTAAATATGGATCAACGGTTCAACGACCCTTCGCAACCGTTTAATGAATAATCTCAATTCGATCGAAAAAAGAATAATTAGCGATCCGACGTTTCGGAAAAACTCAAAGCGATATTGTTTCATTTTTAATTTTTTTTTTACTTCCTATTTTATTACCTATTTTTAATAAATCTAATGTTTTTATGTATCGAAATCGAATCGATCGGGCGACTTTCGTCGATGATCCTAAACGGTTATTGACTCGGATTAACACGTACGCTATCGAACAAAACGCAATTTTCCTTTCTCTTCGAGCTAAGAAAGGGAATAACTTTATATCGAGTTTCACAACTGGATCAGCAAGATGGGAGCGGCTGCTCAAGGAATAGACGCGCGGGCGTATTCGCGCGACATATCTATATCGATGGAAATATACGTTCCGGGTATACGTTTTCAATTCCCGCCAATGTCAATGTCGCGTTCGATCACTTTCGTTCCGTCAGCCGTAAGCGGGGAGAATGGCATTTCCTCGCTGGACCTTTAATTCGTTCGATTTATTTAAACCATGGCAAAGTCCCGTTTATCCAAAATGATCGGGGACGGCCGATTCGGATAACGAAAATTTCGGATAAGCCCAAGTCCCCTCTTTTTCCTGATCGTAAAACGTTCCTACGTAGAATCCTATTGATATGGTTGTGAATAAGCCTTCATGTTCTTGATTGAACAACTTGTGTCGACGTGTTAAAAAGCCGCTAAAGTATGATTCAAAACTCAAAGTATTTAAATGCTGAATAACAAAGCTCCTTTATTTTGCGTTCTTACAGAAAATATCCGCCTTATTTAGCAGCGGGATAAAGAACAGGAATTTTTATTTATAACCTACTCTTTTGAATGAAAAAGTTAACTACAAAATTATGAAACAAAACTAGAGATTACTCAAAGGAAACTTTAAAATAAAAAAAAAAAGCAAAGAACTTTTAACTTATGGACGTTGAAATTCTAGGACGCTTCGTTAGAATTTATTTTTTGGTAAAAAAGTCTGTAATGTTTTTTTTGTTTTTTAGCTTGAGAAACTTTTGTTGCGGCAATATTTTTAAAGTTGTGAACAATGAAAAAAAAATCGTCAAAATTTGTTCGGATAAAGCGGATTTCGGATAAAAGTGATTTGGATAAACGGGAGTTTACTGTAGTCCTACAGCGATTCCGTTAGACTCGCCTGAAAATTTTCAGAAACGTTCTTTGATGTCATATGTACTTGTATGTCTTTTTTTTCCAATCTCTCGAGGAGTTAGTCACTGGAGAAATCAGTGAACCATTTCACCTGAAATCAGGCTAGGAATCACTAAAAACCGCTGGGAATAACAGGAAACCGATCGAGTCGAATCATTACTCCTGATTTCCTCGTCATTTCTCCAAAGGAAATCATAAAGAAATCGTGTAATTTCCGGAATCGCTGGCCATCAACTCCTAGACATCTCTCCAAGCGACCAAGCATTTATCAAAGTTTTTCTATCAACAGTCCAGAAATCACTGATTTCTGAAATTCGGGAACTTAAACGCAGGTTATCTTACTGATTCGGAAATCATGGAAATCGCAGTGAAAATGCAAGAAATCGATTTCTTTTGGAAATCGTTGTGCGACTGAATTTCCGAGTGGCCAACTCTTTACAATGTCACATGAGAGCTCGTGATAAATATCGCAACATTATACAACGAGTAGAAGGGTGTTGAAATTTTATATGACATCAAAGAAGCTTCGAGAATAGTTTTTATAATAAATCTTATGGACACAAATTTTGAGTATATTGTTCTTTAGTCAACTTGCAACGACTTTTCTCAATGAACTTAAATGCTCGGTTTACTTGGAATGTGAGAAAAAATGGGGATGAAATTTTAATTATTATTAATTAATTAGATTAAACCTGTAGGTAAAGTTGATATCGAATAACGTTTTTTTATCTTCATCGCGAAACTTTAAAATTGTCGTCGTATCTTTAGTATCTTGGCTCGTTCGTCGCGTCATTAATGATCATAATGTAAATTATAATTATGACATTTTGGCATAAAGTGCAGAATTTGGAAATGTCATATATCCGTTCATCTAATCGAAAGGAGAGAGAGCGAGAGAAAAGTAGAAAGATTTATCGACGATTCAACAGTTGAGCAATTTGTTTCTAATAAATGGTAAAAATTCAATAAAAGACTGGTCGCCTATGAATTTTTGGCACCGAAAATTGGTCCGAGCGCAAGTACAGGATTTACCTAACTACTATTGTCGACGATATACGCGTACGATCGGCCGACGAAAGCCACGATTGATCGCTGTGCCAGCATTTTACTTCCATCTTCCGAGCTCCACTACTCTCGTACATTTTGGCAAATACGACATCGAACTCCTGGACCTCTCGAAGGCATTAAGTCGAATATCCCAGGAGTTGGGCTCGACAGAAACGAGAAATCTGGCAGAAGCGAGAAATGTCTACGAGGAAAGATACTCGGTGAAAGAGGACAAGTGTCTCTCGTCTATACATTTGTGAGGCGAGCGAGTCCAAACGTCTGCAAAGACTTACTCTCGACCTCGGCATCGAGCAGCGAGTCAATTGCACCAACACCAAAAGAAAAAATGCCGAGAAACAGTTTACCAGCCGTCCGCGACAAGGAAAATTTTCCAGCTTACGACGTATGTAAAAATGTCAAACGATACTTTTCCTTTCTTTCTATCGTTAGCAATGTTTTACTAACTAAACATTAATCTTGCAAAACTTTTTGTAAAATGACGCTTATAATTATTACAAAAATTTTCCGGATTTTACCTCCCTGTGGATTTAAACAAAATTTTCAGGCTGTTTGGAAAAATAGCAATTGCGAAAATTGAAGGTTCCGACGGTTAACGGTTGATTTTCCTTACCTACTGCAAAAGAATTTTCATGTTATTAGTAAATGCATTTTAAAATGCTCGTCGAAACTAATAAATCTTTCTCAGAATTCGAGTATTTCACCGTGTAATAATAAAATCTAACGAAAAACTAGATCGAACGAGCTATTATAACAAAGAAATCTGCAAATTGGATATCTTTAGCATGCATTTGTCAATTTTTTGCAATGACGTTCTGAAAATGTGGCGAGAAAATAATTTCTATTTGAACGAATGGAATCTAATGCGGTCCAATCGAAATGTTTCTAGGATTACAGTTCCCATGATTACATCATCTCCGCAGCAAATAAATGTTTATATGTAGGAGGCTCGTTGCTATAATTCGCACTAAAAACTTTCAAAACATTCGCACATAAGAAAAACCCAAAAGTTGAAGAAACTTTACTTTATCAGAAAAAAAAAAAAGATATTTCCTAGAAATGGATTAAGGGCTCGCATAGCCCTGAAATTTTCGAAAAATCAAATTTGTTTACAGATTTTTATTCCTTACACTTTTAAGAATTTGTCAAAGAAAAAATTATAAGAAAATTCGTCTTCTTTACATAGTTATAATAATAAATGTGAGCGGACATTGCGTTCGGACGACACCTACCGGGGTTTTCTCGGAACTATGTTGTTAGACATGGTCTTCGCGATAATTCAGTCAATGTTTAATATTCCACAACTTTTTTTATAATTTAGATAACTATTTTCTCTGCAGTCAGAAAGGATTTTTTAATTTTTTGGTTTGACAATTTTTTATAAATTATTAAAGACATATTTTTTCTTTTTAACCCTTAATAGTCACACTGGGTCCACGGGACCTAGGCCCTTTTTTGATCCGGAATATTGCCCACTAAAATCCATCAATTGGCTTTTCTGGCACCATCTATCGATATTTTGGATCTTCAACTTCAGTACCGAGAAGGTAGATTTTGAATCGGCCCGTTAGTCGGATTTCCGTTTCATTATTTCCTTCTAAAACGCACCTGCGTTCGATAAAACGAATATACTTTTTCAAAAGTCCACAGAAATCGCTACTTATATTTTAAAATACATTGTTTCCAGATTATAAAACGAAAATTTGTCACGAGTTTTTTTTACATAATTTTTGTTGCATATTTAAAATTTAATTTTTAATTTGTAACCAATATCCTTGTATTAAACAAGGTTTAAATTATACCTCACTATTTTTTTTTTCATATCGCTCAATTCATTTTTTCATTAATTATAACAATTTAAGAACGCCTGGCTCCCATGGTCTCAGTATGATTATTACATAATTCTAGCTAATTGTAAGTGTGACTACTAAGAGTTAAATTGCATACTAAAGTTTGAAGTACCGTAATTTTTTAATTCTTAAGAAAACTACAAAGTTCTCTCCCTCAGACTATAACTACTATATTTCTTCATTAGATTCTCATTTATTTGCAGTTGAAAAATCAATAAAAAATGTGAAATCAACAATTTAATTTTTTTTCACCATATAACATTTATAATAAATAATTTTTCAAATTTACCCGGCGTTCCGCGCACGCGGGGCTATACGAGCCCTTAAATTTTACTACGAGCTTTTATTACGTTTGAATAAATCCATTAATTATAAAGTTACTATGGAAACCAGTTTGAGATAGGAATTTTCGAGACAATTGCGTTGAAAGGTTTCGTCAGGGCTTCCGACGATGAGAACTATTAAATTTGATCACTATACTTCGACATACTTTATTGATTTTACACCGTAAAGTAAGTCGTCTAATTTTTCGAATAACTCCCGTTTTTCGAATAAATCAAATAAGATAATCATTTATTAATATCACCGTACTGATCGTAGACTCTTCCAACCAATTGCCATTGAAACCGTAATTCATTAAAATTAACGAAAACTGATGGCAAAAAGGCACGAGTACGCACTTGGTAATTTTACTTAAAAAAAAACTAATCATGTTCTTGTTCGTTTTTCAATCTCATTCCATTTTCGTTTACTTAACAAATACCGAAAAGCTTGCTCTCGCATGAAAACAAGTGATTTTACTTTAGCGAAGGTTAATAAGATTTTCCTTTGCGCTCGGAACGACGACAAACCGCTTCGCAATTTCTAAAGCGGGTAATGTGCCAATAACTGTATCTCTTATTCCTAACTTGATTATTTCCTTATTTGGTTAAATTTGTTATTCCTATACTTGGCGCGCTGCGATTACTCGTGCCAGGACACTCCGCTATCCACTATTTATCGCTGAAACCTCATCACCCGCGGCTTGCTCGTCGTACTATAAATCTAGCTGGTAGTTTTATCGGTCGACCGGAGGGAGAAACAGCTAAAGGTAGAGACAGACGGTCGTCTCTCGCAATCGGACTTGCGTTCCCATTTTCGGAATAAGCATATGGTATGTGAATGAGGGGAAGAGGGGGGGGGGGAGTCAATTGCAAGCACCAAAAAGCTTATATATGTACTGCACACATGTAGGTATATGCATATTGTTAGTAGTTTTGCCAGATAACGGATATCTCGTTTAACCTACTAACGTCGAACCGCCACACGAATCTTAGATTGCACTTCTCTGTGCATATGTTTGTTGGCATGTAGGTACGTTCGATTTTCTAGCCATTCATCGCTTTTGTACACTCCATCACCAGCTTGTAGGAGTGAGAATTTCGTACAACCTGTCGGTAACCATTTTTTTCACAACTTGCCCATGGCACATGTCCGTACGTTTTATTTTTATAAATAATACTAGCGATACCCGGCATGCGTTGCAATGCCGTTTTGGTGTCATAATTCATTTTACACATAATATTTTTTGCTTTTCTCTCAATGTGTGAAGCATGAACTTTCCAAATATAATCTATGCTGTATACATTTTTAGCGATTGTCCTCGTACTTCATTGATGGACATTGCAAATGCGAGTCTCACTGGAAACTGGCAAACGTTTGAAACCGAATTGCATATATTTTGGTGTCATTGCGATACGTGACAACAGTAAATCGGCTTTTCCTTCAAATTTTCTATTTTAAATTGTAGTTTCGCTGATATCGTTCATCA
>JAPYZU010001476.1:0-17368 GCA_030523005.1 Tryphoninae sp. B BG-2022a
TATGTTGAGATAAATCGACGGTATTATCAATTCGATGCAGAGTACGAAAACGACTCCGCTTTCTTGAATCACCTGCAATACCGGCATGTAGAGCATGAGACCAACGAACATCGTGCAAGCGTAAGTAACTTTGATGATCCGCGTTGTGAGAATAAAAATTGCAATACAGATTTTCGAACCGATTTTTGTATTGCTGAGCGGAAAGAAATTTCCCGATAAAGCGTTCGTCATGGCGTTAAATTCGTTTGCACTGCCAAAACAGACTCGCCTTTTTATTGATTGTTATCCAGGATAACAATCAAGTCGAAAAGATTGAAAAGTTTAATTTTTTGTCTCGGTCCTTTTTGGTGTTGTTATCACTAATCTACGTTGTTCTTAAATCTTAATCTTATCAAATAAAGTTCATGCTTGTTTATATGTATTAATTCATTTGCGCCATTTTTGATCGAATGAATTCGTCGGCACCTTATGAATGTTTACCGGTACTTTATTATGTCATTGTGAAATTTCCATACGTATTGTATTTTACAAGAAATTCAGATATGGAGATAAATGAAGGCTGCGATAACGATCGAAGATTGTAACACCATTGTCTTTGGCAAGGACATTTCTTGACCGTAGCAGTATGTTAATCGTGAAGAAAGTTAGCGTCAGTAGCTTTTCACCTATTTTAACATATGGTAAACATCTTGTACTTGTATTTGTATTCCGTTCTATTTCTTCTACATCGCAAGTCGAGAGACGATTTATCGGACCCTCAGTATCAGTAGACAAGCCGAGTAGGCTTGATGTAGTATCTGGATTAAAAAATACCTCGATTAATATTACAGCTCAAATGATAATTTATGAATATAATTTTCCTGACGGAAATTGTAAAGCCGCAAGTTTGGCAAACGTGATCAAAGCGATTTTCCTAATACAAATTGGAAAATTCTTTACCGAAACAAATGTTGGCACAGTCACATCAATGACTCGAAAAGCGGATAGTCGACACTCTATCTCGTTACCCAATCCAATCGTGCGAAAAATATTTTTCACTGTCCTTCCACCCTCGTACCAATTTTCATGAAAAGCCTTCTCGGTTATCGACGTACTCTGTTTTGGGAAAGCAGCATCGTCATGATTAATAGAAATACATTTTATCAACAAGTTTAAAAGTTTAAATTCAATTTTTATCGAAATTACCGCATCGAGCAACTCTTGACCGCACAAACAAAACATATAAACTTGTATGATACAGCCAGTACCGTATCCCACCCACATAAACTTCTCAAAGTAATCGTCGATCTGCACAATAGTGTTTCACAAAATTAGAATCATTTATATTTTTCAGTAAACAAAAATGATAAATAATTCCTTACAACTTACCGTGATAAGATTAAATGCTAGAAAACAAAATCTCAATATACAGTTGAAGTACGTGAGTGCGATATTGACGTGAAATAATTCGATGAGAATTCGACCGCTTCTACGAAAGGATTTTAGATAAATTCTAAATCTAAAAACACAATTTTCGCATGCAAATGAATTAAAATCAAAGCAAATCGATTTATCTCAAATTTGTATTGACACATTTTACGAATAAGCGTTTGTACTCTATGACGACGGTGTGCTGTTGGATGCATTTTCTCAGATCATTGATAATTGATTCTTCGTCACTCTCAATGTTACACGAACGAAGTGCCTTGGCCAATTGTTTGCCAATAAATTTATATTCGGCAGTAAGAATCGTTACGAAGTAACTCATGTAAACGTCGACTGCACATTTTTTTTAAGAAACAAAACCAACTTCCGACCGTTTGTACGATTACACCAACGATGAAAATGTTTACACCGAAAGGTGCTTCGATAATGTAAGCTGGAATCGTGAAATCATCGTAGGTGAAACGATCCATATAAAAAATCTTGACAATTGGCCATCCCGCCCAAAACATTATTGTAACGACACCGCCGATCGAGTAAATCTTCAATCGAATTTTGTGTGGCTCGACGGTATCGCGAACGCATTGTCGCAAATCTTCAGATTCTAAAAGAATATCGTTGATCTTCTTGATCTCGAAGCTAACGGCGCTGGGAGTTCCGCCTTCCTGTATGGACCTTATTATGGACGAAACAAACATCAATCCGATCGTCATTGTTAATATATAAGCGAATTCGATTAACCACGTGAAAATAATATAAATCATAGCGACGATTCCTATATTGGTTTTCTTCTCGCTCAAGGGTACAAAATTACCCGATACAGCGTTTACGACAACGTTGAAACGGTTTATACCACGAAAGTCTATTTTTGATTAGATTGTCGTAGGGGTCGAATTATTTTCGTTTCTTTGTTCGCTTTGGTACGCGCAACATCTACAACACGATCTACTTCGCTACGAGTCTCGACGACAACTCTTGGTTTCATCGTGGAGCGCAGTTGAACGCAATCCATGTCGTACATGATTGATCATTTTCTGTATCAAAGTGCGATGGAAAACGGAAGAGATTGGGAAGTGCGTCCGATATGCAAAGAGGGAAGAATGTACGAAGATCAAATAGCTGGGCACTTTTTTTTTGCCTTTGATGATGGATAATGACGGTACTGTTCCTTTCGCACATTTCTGCACAAAATTGTTGCAATTTTTCATCAACTGTATATATTTGATTTTCTCTGGAAAGTCTTTTGACGAGTCCGACGACAATAATTTGGTCTGAAATTACTCTTTGTTTGAAGTATATAGGAACGTTCGCTACGTGGAGGTTTGAATGTTAATGAGGAGAGTTCCATGTCACGAGGGTCATGCGAGGAAAAATAGTGCAACAAAGGTGGAGCGAAGGAATTGACCGTCGACATAGTGAAGAATCCGCGTGTCAGGGGGAAGTCGACGAATCGATTTCTATTCAGTATCTCGGTGTTCGTCGGAAGGTGATGAGTCGCTGTCGCGCTCCCACGATAACATGTGTTTTATCGCGTAGTTTCGGCTGGAAGAGATTTCAATGTATCGTTCGAAGATATGCTCGATCAAGCGACGAAACTTGATATCTTCTTTCTCTGTTTTACGACAAATATATATTGTGATTTTGCCAAAGTCATGGTCACTGATTTGAATTAAAAATATCTTTAATTGTGTCGTGAAATTGCGATAATGATTAGTCTAATTAATTTGGCGCTGTGACAGAATGGTTGGCGAAGAGAGAAAGTAAAAGATGAATTATTTTGCCGATGAGTTTATTAAAAGAGTGGAAGAGATCTTGATGAAGTGGAAGTCGGAGGAGAACTGATTTGGATATATGGAAGGTTTATGAGAAAGGGTTTGAAAGAAAGGGTTTAGGAGTGGAGGGAATGTCAAGTGTGAGGGTGATAAGGTTTGTGGGATTATAGAGTAAGCCAAGTTGGAGATTAGGGGGAAAGGAGAATAGGAGTAGGTGGCCATGGTAAAAATGGAATATGGGGTCGTTATACTCCTCTTCTTGCAAAAATATGCTCCGCATAGTCCTCGTTAAAAAATATTGGTTTTCCTGATTCTGTACAATTCAATATTGTTTATTTCATCAATGCAGTGTGTTCGCGTCAACTCTGTCATCCGAGATAAATCGGGAATTATCGCCGTTACAAAAAAATGTTTCAAACAAAAGTTGCACGATGTGGGGGGGGGGGGGGCATTGAATAGGATCAATTTCTTTTTTAAAGTGGAGGTAAAGGTCGCCGTGCGTAAACGCGTCGAGCGAAATTAACAAAACGGTCGCTTTCGATGGCTCGATTCACATTGTACAACTTTTGTTTGAAACATATTTTTATAATGTCGATAATTAGCGTGATGTTTCAGTTGGCAGAGATAGAGGGAACACTCTGGATATTGTTGTCTATGTTATTTTTTCAATACCGTAGAAATTCAATACACTCTTTGGAGAAGCAGGCAAGCGGAGTAGGCTTGATGTACTATCTAGATGAAAAAGAAAGAAAATTTCGAATCAGATTATGGTGCGATGCTTAGAGAACGTTTTTAGAGGAAAAAAACAAATTTCAATAGCTGTAAATGCAAAATATAAATGTTATTATACCGAAGAAAATGTCGGTGTCGTTAAATCGACGACTCGAAATGCGGCCAGCCGACACTCCATGTGGTTGCTGAGTTCGACGGTCGAAAAAATTGACTTGACTGCACGGCTACGCTCATGCCAATTTTCGTGAAAGGCATCGTCGGTTATCGACGTGCTCTACATCGAAGAAACGTGAATGTCGCAAGAAAATGATTTTCGTATCATTTCCATGTTTTTGATTGATTTTTAACATTCTAACAAACTTATTACCGCTTCTAGTAATGCTTGAACGCACGAGCACAGCGCGTAAATTTGTACCAGAATACCAGTACCGTAGAAAAAGTAAATCATTTTTCTCATATATTCATCACCGTACTGAAATGAAAAAAATCGTTAAAAAAGAAAATCTCATCGACCATTGGAACAAAACCCGAGTCGAAATTTTTGCCCTCCATTAGCAAGTAGCCCTCCAGTAGAGGGCAAAAATTTCAACTCGGGAACTCACAAAACATTCGTAGGTTTTTCGTCGAACTTACCGCAATGAATGAAAAACCGCAAGAGCAGATCCTCAGTATAGAATGTATGTACATTACTCCGACGTAAACACCGAAGAGTTCAACAAGCATTTGACCAGTTCTATGAAAACGTTCGAAGACTAAATTTAGGACACGATAAAAGCAACCAAGAAAAGCAATTTTATTTGATTCGAATCGAAACGTCGTTACGTTTGAGTTGTGATAAAATTAGTTTATCGCTTCAATAGTAATAAGTCATCAAAATCAATGCTAAATCTTCATTCAAATCAAATAACATTTTTCTAGATAGTGTTGGCCGACGTTAGATTTTTGTGAAATATGTTACGAGATTGCATACTTCATGACAGCGCAATGATGTTTTACGCATTTATGAAGAGCGGCTACAACTGTCGTTTCGTCTTTTTCATCGTTGTCACGACATAGCGCGGACGCAATTTGCTGTCGAATATAACTGTATTCCGCTGTCAATGTAGACACGAATGTAACGATGTAAGTGTCGAGGCTGATTTTTTGAACTACGACATAAAGACCGGTGGCAGTTTGCATCAATACGCCACCAATGAAGACGTTCGTAGAGAATGGCTCGCCGGGTAAATAGGCCGGTACGGTAAGATCCTCGTACGAGAAACGATCTTGGTTCATGATTTTCAGTAGTGGCAACGAGCCCCAAAATATCACCGCGCCGAAAGAACAAAGCAAATATATCTTCATCAATTTTTGTGACGGCTCAACGATATCGTTCAAGCATCGTCTTAGATCGTCCGAGTCGATCAATATAGTGTTGAATTCGTGTATCAATTTTCTCAATTGTCCACGTCGCAAGTTGAGATAAATCGTAATGATCGTTAGCTCGGTCATGTTTATGACAGGGCTACCCCCGAACTCGAGAGCTTTCAAAATTGGCACGTAATAAACCCACGCGTGTAACGCCGTCACGGCGAAGACTGATTTAACGAGAAATACAAATAGCATATATACTATAACACAAAAACCGAATCTCTCACGTTCCTCGGTCATCGGATAAAAGTTTGCCGATAACGAATTAACGACAACGTTAAACTTGCTCAAGCCGGCGAAATTCATTATCGGAGATACGTTTGTATATGAAAATAAGGAAATAAAATAAAGAACAACAAGAGAATCAAACTAGATTTTGGAATGAGCGCACTGGCCGAGGCAAATTCATGAAATTGGACTCGGTTCGAAGTACGGTTTCGTTCCAAAACCTCTTGGTCGTCTCGAAACTTCGTGAAAATTCGCGAAGCGAACCGTTCGGGCGCACGTTACATTTACGACTCTCGGCATGAGTTTTCTTGAATAAATTCTTTCAGAGCGAAAATACCACGCCCATATCGCGATTAATCATTTGATATGCAGAGAGGGAAGGACTGCATCAAAGAGCGAACGTATGGTCGGTTTTCTTCTCTTTCTTTGTTTTCTTTTCTTTCCCCGAAAGTCGCAATTATTTTTTTCCGATCATATATCTCCGGCGTTCTGATCGATGAATGTTGCAATTTTTTGTCAAAGCGTTGTTTTACCTCAGTCCTTGACCATAATCGTCGCAGTTTTTTAAATTTTTTTATCAAAGTATCGTTTTTTATCCGGGTGTAATTACGCATGCGACCAACGATGTATCGCAAGTTGTAGTTCCTTTGACGCGAACGGCGATACCAAACGTTCTTAGGGCTTTAAACATTAATGAGGAGCGTCCGACTCTTTTTATCCTCTCACCCCTCTTCGCGTGGATGCGAAAAAGAGGGTGAGCAATGAGTTTACTCCCGAGAAGGTTCATTCTGACGGTATGCGGTCGTCGAATCATCGATTTATTTTCAGTCTTCGTAGGTACGTCGTGAGGTGATGATCCTTTATTGTCCTACGCACGAATTTTTATTGCGAGACGTGCTAAATGTCGATTTGCAATTTATACCGCTACTGTGAAATTACAAATCAATATTTGACGACGTGATCCGGATGTGTTTCGGGAAATGAAAACTAAAAATTGACGAATATTGTGATTTTTAATTATATGAAATGTCGGGTATGACACGGGTGAGTCTTTTTATGAATTTGGGTTTTTGATAATAAATAATTGTATTTGAGTTACGTAGAAGACATATCCGATTAAGCAACGAAGTGTAAATCATCAGCCTTCTTTGTTTTACAACAGATATACTCGTATATGATGATTGTGCGAAAATCATGGTCTCTGATTAAAATTGAAAATGTATTTAATTGCGTGGTGAATTTGCGGAAATGGTAAGTTTAGTTGATTTGGCGACGATTTATATAAATTTGTTTATGACACGGCTGGAAGTTTTATCAAAATGAAACGAAGGAATATTGATTCGCATTTTTTACTAATTAACCGATGCGATCCGGGAATTAGGGATATTTATAAGAGTAGGTATCCCCGCCCATCAATAAGATAGTACGAATATATTCTCGTTATATATTGCTGTCTATGTTATTCCGTCTACACGGTAGATATTCAATATATTCTCTGGAGAACCAGACAAATGGAGTACGCTTGATTCAATATCTAGACGAGAAAAATACAATTTGTATCAGATTATGGTGTGATTAATAAAAAACGGAATTAGGAAGAAAAAAGGAAATTTCAAGCGCTGTAATTGCAAGATATAAACGTTATTATACCGAAGCCAATGTCGGTGTCGTTAGATCCACGACTCGAAATGCAGTCAGTCGACACTCCATGTGGTTGCTGAGTTCGAGGGTCGAAAAAATAGCCTTGACCGCACGGCTCTGCTCGTGCCAATTTTCGTGAAACGCATCGTCGGTTATCGACGTGCTCTACATCGATGAGCCGTGAATGTCGGAAGACAATAATTTACGTATCATTGTCATATTTCTAATTTTTTGTTTACGTTTTAACAAACCTATTACCGCTTCGAGTAATGCTTGAACGCACGAGCACAGCACGTAAACTTGTATTAGAATACCAAAACCGTAAGCAAAGTAAATAACTTTTCGAATATAATCGTCACCGAACTGAAACGAAAAAATTTGTTAGAAAAAAGACAATCTCATTGATCGTTAAAATAAAAATCACAAAACATTGGTAGGTTGTTCGTCGAACCTACCGCAATGAACGAGAAACCGCAAGCACAGAACCTCAGTATAGAATTGATGTACATTACTCCGACGTAAACACCAAACAGTTCAATAAGCATTTGTCCAGTTCTATGAAAAGGTATGAAGACAAAATTTAGGACACGATAGAAACAACCAAGAAAAACGATTTTATTTGATTTGAATCGTACCGTTGTTACCAAATCAAGTAACGTTTTTCTATATATTGAATTTTCGTACGAGATTGCATACTTCATTACAGCACAATGATGTTGTATGCATTTATGAAGAGCAGCTATAATGATGGTCTCGTCTCTTTTATCGTTATCACGACATAGCGCGATCGCAATTTGCTGTCGGATGTAACTGTACTCCGCCGTCAACGTCGCCACGAAGGTAATGATGTAAGTATCGATACTAATTTTTTGAAATACGACATAAAGACCGGTGGCAGTTTGCATCAATACGCCACCAATGAAGACGTTCGTAGAGAATGGCTCACCGGGTAGATAGGCCGGTAGAATAAAATCCTCGTACGAGAAACGATCTTGCTTCATGATTTTCAGTAGCGGCACCGAGCCCCAAAATCCCACCGCGCCGAAAGAACAAATCAAATATATCTTCATCATCTTTTGTTGCGGCTTGACAATATCGTTTAAGCATCGTCTTAGATCTTCCGAGTCGATCAATATACTGTTAAATTGGTGTATCAATTTTCTAAATTGTCCACGTCGCAAATTGAGATAAATCGAAATGATCGTCAGCTCGGACAGGTTTATAATCGAGCTGCCCCCGTGTTCGAGAGCTGTCAAAATTGGCACGTAATGCACCCACGCGTGTAATGCCGTCACGACGAAGATTAATTTAATGAGAAACACGAGTAGCATGTATATCAAAACACAAAAACCGAACCTCTCACGTTCCTCTGTCATTGGATAAAAGTTTCCCGACAACGAATTAACGATGACGTTGAATTTGCTCAAGCCGGCAAAATTCATCATCGGAGATACGTTTGTATATGAAAACAAGGAAATAAAATAGAGAACAACAAGAAAATCAAACTAGTTTTTGGAATGAGAGTACTGGCCGAGGCAAATCCATGAAATTGGACTCGGTTTGAAGTACGGTTTCGTACCAAAACTTCTTGGTTGTCTCGAAACTTCGTGAAAATTCAGGAAGCGAACCGTTCTGCCGCACGTTACATTCACGACTCTCGCGATGAGTTTTCTTGAATAAATGCCTCGAGAGTGAATATACTACACCCATATCGCAATTAATCATTTGATATGCAAAGAGGGAAATACTGCATCAAAGAGCGAACATGTCGTCAGTTTTCTTTCCTTTCTATCATTTCTTTTTTTTTCACCCAAAGTCGCAATTATCTTTTGTCGTTCACATATCTCCGGCGTACGGATCGATAAATGTTGCAATTTTATTTCAAAGCGGTGTTTTACCTCGGCGCTTGACCACACCTGCCGCAATTATTTATTCTTTTATCAAAGTATCTTTTTCACCCATGTGTAGCTACGCATCTGCCCATGCGACCAACAATGTATCGCAAGTTGTAGTTCCTTTGACGCCAACGGCGATACCAAACGTTCTTAGGGTTTTAAACATTAATGAGGAGCGTCGACTCCTTGTATCCTCTCAACCCTCTTCGCGTGTTTGCGAAAAAGAGGGTGAGCAATGAGTTTACTCCCGAGAAGGTTCATTCTGACGGTATGCGGTCGTCGAAACATCGATTTATTTTCAGTCTTCGTACGTACGTCGTGAGGTGATGATCCTTTATTGTCCTACGCACGAATTTTTATTGCGAGACGTGCCAAGTTTCAATTTGCAATTTATACCGCTATTGTGAAATTACCAAACAATATTTGACGACGAGGCCCGGATGTGTTTCGGGAAATAAAAACGGTTAATATTCACCAATATTGTGATTTTTGATTATTTGAAATTTCGAGAACGATCGACGGCTCATGTAAGTCTTTTTATCCGTTCGGTTATTTGATAATAATCAATTTTATTCTCGTTATGTGTAAGATTCGAGTTACGTTCGATTAAACGATAAAACGTAATATCTCCTTTCTTTGCATTACGACAAATATACATTGTTTTTTTTGCCAAAATCATGGTCTCCGATTTGAATTGAAAATATATTTAATTACTTGCTGAATTTTCGAAAACTGTAAGTCTAACTTATTTACCGGGTGGTTGATATAAATTTGTATACGACGCGGTTTGAAGTTTTATCAAAATCAAAGGACTGAATCTTCATTCACATTTTTGGTGATGAATCGATGCGATGCGGGAATTGGGGATACTTATTATAGTAGGTATCCCCGCCCAGCAATAAGATCGTAAGAATAAATTCTCGTTATGTATTGTCGTCTATGTTATTTCGCTTACAACCGTAGATATTTAATACATCCTTTGGAGAAGCAGACAAGCGGAGTACGCTTGATGCAATATCTAGATGAAAAAAAAAAACAAAATTTCGTATGAAATTATGGCACAATCTTTAAAAAACGTCTTTACAAAGAAAAAGTAAAATTTAATCGCTATAAATCCAAGATATAAATATGATTATACCGAAGCCAACGTGGGTGTCGTTAGATCGACGACTCGAAATGCGGCCAGCCGACATTCCATATGGTTGCTTAGTTGAATGGTTGACAACATTTTTCTGACCACATGGCCACACTCATGCCAATCTTCATGAAACGCATCGTCGGTTATTGACGTACTCTGTATTGCAGAAACGCAAATAACGTAAGAAATAAATTTTCCTATTATTTTCGTGATTTTTGTTTAAACTTTGTCTAACATTTAATTAAACATATTACCGCGTCAAGTAACGCTTGAGCGCACGAGCACATCACGTAAACTTGTATCAGAACACCAATACTATACGCAAGGTAAATTGATTTTGTAATATAATCGTCACCAAACTGGAATGAAAAAATTCGTTAGAAAAAAGAAAAAAGTTATCAATCATGAGAACAAAAAAATCATCAAAAAATCCATACGTTCTTCATCGAACCTACCGCAATAAAAGAGAAGCCGCAAGTGCAGAATTTCAGTATAGAATTCACGTACATTACTCCAACATAAATACCGAACAGTTCAATAAGCATTTGACCAGTTCTATGAAAATATTTGAAAACAAAATATAGACACGATAAAAATAATCAACAAAAACGATTTTCGATGTTAGATTTTTGTGAATTTTCGTACGAGCTTCCATACTTCATAACAGCGCATTGATGTTGTACGCATTTATGAAGAGCGGCTACAACGGCCGTCTCGTCTTTTTCGTTGTTGTAGTCACGATGTAGTGCGATCGCCAGTTGCTGTCGAATATAATTGTATTCCGCCACCAACGCCGCCACGAATGTCCCGATGTAAGTGTCGATACTGATTTTTTGTAATACTAGATACAAACCGGCGATAGTTTGCATTATCACGCCGCAAGTGAAGACGGTCGCGGTGAATGGCTCAACGGTTATATAAGCCGGTAAGATAAAATCCTCGTACGAGAAACTATCTTGGTCCAGAATTTTCAGCAGCGGCAACGCGCCCCAAAAGATCGCTGCGCCGCAAGAACAGAACGAATATATCTTCATCGATTTTTGTTGCGGGTTGACAGTATCGTTCAAGCATCGTCTTAGATCGTCCGAGTCGATCAATATACTGTTGAATTCGTGTATCAATTTTCTCAATTGTCCGCGTCGCAAATTGAGATAAATCGACATGATCATTAGTTCGGTCATGTTTATGACAGGGCTACCCCCGAACTCGAGAGCTTTCAAAATTGGCACGTAATTCACCCACGCGTATAAGGCAGTCACGGCGAAGACTAATTTAATGAGAAACACAAGTAGCATGTATATCGAAACACAAAAACCGAATCTCTCGCGTTCCTCGGTTATTGGATAAAAATTTCCCGATAATCTATTAGCGACGACGCTGAATTTATTTAAGCTGGCAAAGTCCATTGTCGGGGATACGTTCCCTTTATAAAGCAAGGAAAAATCTCAAAAATAACAATATAAACAACAACAGGAAAATAAAATTAGTTTTTAGAACGAGCGCACCAGCCGAAGCAAATTTACGCAAGCGTTCTCGGTTTAAATTTACGATTTTGCACCCAAGATCTCTCGGTCGTCTCAAAGTTTTGTGACAATTGACGGAGCGAACCGATCGGCCGCACGTCCTGTTTACGACTCTTGCGATGAATTTTCCTGGATAGAAGCCTCGAGACGCGAGTGCACCACGCCCATATCGCTATCAATTATTTGATGTGCAAAGAGGGAAAAACTGCATCAAAGAGCGCGAACGTACGGTTTTTTTTCTCTATGGTTTGTTTTCTTTTACCGGAAGTCGCAAGTATATTTTTCCTTTGCATATCTCCGGCGTATCGTTCCATAATTGTTGCAATTTATTGTCAAAGCGTCGTTTTACCTCGGTGCCTGACGAAAATTGCTACAATCATATTTATTTTTTCATCAAAGTATCTTTTCTCATCCGGTTGTAAGTACGCATCCGTCCACGCGACGATCAATGTATCGCGAGCTGCATTTCCTTTGAAATCAACAACGACAGCAAACGTTCTGAGGGTTTTAAACATTAATGAAGAGCTTGTGACTCGTTTTATCCTCTCAGTCCCCTCCTCGTGGGTGCGAAAGAAAGGGAAAACGATAAATTAACCTCCGAGAAAGGGGATGATAACGGTATGCGGTTGTCGAATCATCGATTTTTTTGCCAGTGTTCGTGTGTACGCCGCGAGGTGATGATCTGTTATCGTCCTACGAACAAATCTTTATTGCCAAACGCGCCAAATATCCATTTGCAATTTATACCGCTGCTGTGAAATTATAAATCAATGTTTTACGAGAAGTTCCAGATGTGGAGGGAAATGAAAACGGTAAAAATCAACGAATATTGTTATTTTGAATTATATGAAATTTCAAGAATGATCGACAGATCCGGTGAATCTTTTTAACGGTTTTGTTTTTAACCGATAATAACCAAATTTCGTTTACGTAAAATTCTCGGAACGCAATTATTCCGAGATTTATTTTCAATTTTCCAGAAACGTAAAGTTTGCTCGATAAAGTTCATTTAATTCTTTTTTCGAATTCGGCAATTTTTTCACCGAACTCTCGACCAATTATGTAATAAAAAACTGCGTGTATTCAGTAAGTACCTAGAGGATTTACCGAAACCGTCGATCGAGTGCATGTTCTCAAAAATCAATCAAACATATCCAATAATGTGAAAAAAAAGTTTTGAATGGTTCTCGAACTCGCGATCCCTGTATTTATCAATAGGATATTCGATCGTATCGTTAACATGTGGCACAAATTTTTAAACAATTAATATCTTTGACAATAGACGCAGTGGAAACGATGTAATTCGATACGTTGATTCATTTACTCGTCAGAATAACGATGTTGTCCTTAGTGTTTTGTTCAGCACGATGTTAATATTGAATGGAATTTGCGTTTTCTTTCCTTCCTTTTAACGATCTCCTGGTAGATAATCAGTTTTTACGCATATATATAGGTGTAATTCATTTTATTTCTTCTACTTTGTACGTCGATACACGATTTATCTGAACCTCATCATGAGAAGACAAACCGAGTAGGCTTGATTTAGAATCTGGATTAAAAAATAAATCCAATAAAAATGTATACAACTGATAAAATATTAATATATGAACACAATCTTCATGATACAAAGTGTAAAATTGTTTACCGAAACAAATGTTGGCACGGTCATATCAACGACTTGAAAAGCCGTTAGCCGACATTCAATCTCGTTACCCAATCCAATAGTCCAGAAAAACGTTTTAACCATCCTTCCACGTCCGTACCAATTTTCGTAAAACGCGTTATCTGTTATCGACGTACTCTGTTTCGAAAAAGTACGAAGTTATGGTGAAACGAAATCTTTTCTTAAAAATATTTTGACATTAACCCAATATTTATCGACGTTACCGCATCGAGCAACTCTTGACCACACAAACAAAGCATGTAAATCTGAGCGACCGAGCCAGCACCATATGCAGCCCATAAGATCCTTTCAAAGTAATCATCGATCTATATAATCCAAATGATAATTTAATAAATATAAATGTTATTCGATTAACAGATTCTTAATTCGATATTATAAAATTCTCCAGATTGATTTTGAACAATATTGGTTAATTAAATTTTACTCTACAAATCTGACAAATCATTTATGTGACTCACTGTGATAAGATTGAAAGCTAGAAAACAGAATCTCAATATGCAATTGAGATACGTAAGACCGATATTCATGTAAAATAGTTCGGCGAGTACTTGACCGGATCTACGAAAGGAATTTGAATTAATTACGTAAAAGATTATTCGTCAATGGACATTGAGAATAATGGATTTGTTCGATTAATCCATTAAAATTAGAACAAATGTTTTATCTCGAGGTCGTATAGAGACGTTTTATAAGATATGTTATGTACTCGATGACGATGGTATGCTGCTGAATACATTTTCGGAGATCATCGATAACGGATATCTCGTCTTTTTCAGGTTTATTCGAGCTGAGTGCCTTGGCCACTTGTTCACGGATGAATATATATTCAGCGGTCAGGATGATTACGAGGTAACTCACATATACGTCGACGGCATTCTTTTTTAAAAAACAGTACACGCCCCCGACAATTTGTAAGATGATGCCAAAGATGAAAATGTTCACGCCGAAAGGTGCTTTGGTCACGTATGCTGGTGTCGTGAAATCGTCGTAATTAAAGCGGTCCATATAAAAAATCTTGACAATTGGCCAACCAGCCCATATTATTATCGAAAGTACACCGATGATCGAGTAAATTCTCAATCTTTTTCTGTGAGGCTCTAGCGTGTCGTGAACGCATTGTATTAAATCATCCGATTCCGCGAGAATGTTATTAATTTTCGAAATCAAATTGTGTAGTTCTTTGCGTCGTGAATTCATGTAAATTACGAGGAGGAACATTTCAATGCTCACAGCCGCAGTACTCGCACTTTCCTGAACAGCTCTTAGCATTGGCGAAAAGAAAATTGATCCGATCGTTATTGTCGAGATATACATAAATTCGATTAACCAGATGAAAATAATGTAAGTCGTAGTGATCATTCCCATATTGGTTTTCTTCTCGGTCAGGGGCAGAAAATTACCGGATACCGCGTTTACGACACCGTTGAAACGGTTTATACTACGAAAGTCCATTTTTGATTGAATTGTCGTAGCGAACTACGTACAACTAGTTTCTTTTCTCTTCTATTCACTTTGGTACGCGCAACATCTAAAGCACAATCTGATTCGTTGCGACTCCCGATGACGACTCTTGGTTTCAACGTAGAGAACAGTTGAACGACGACCATATCATGTATGATTAATCGTTCACTGTATGTTCGATGGAAGTAAGTAAGTCCGATGGAAGACGGAAGCGATTAGAAAGTGTAGGCGATATGCGAAGGGAAAAACGTTCGGAGATCAAATAGCTCCCTTCTTTTTTTACCTTTGATGATAGATAAGGCCATTATTGTTTCTGTCTCATGTTTCTGTCCAGTGGTTTGAAAACTGCTGCAATTTTTCATACCGGTATGTACGTTATTTTTTCCACAAAGTCTTTTGACGACAATAATTTCGTCGCTAATTACTGTCCTTTGATGTCTACAGGAACATACGCTCTGCGAAGGTTTGAATTTTAATGAGGACTGTTCCACGCTAGGAGGGTGAAGTAAGGAAAACATTGCAACGAACGTGGAGCGAATGCATTGACTATCAACATTCTGAAATATCTGCTAGCCAGGGGGAAGTCAAAGAATCGATTTTTATTCAGTACCTCAGCGTTCGTTGGAAGGTGATGAGCTGCTGCCAAGACTGTCAGTTTAAAATGTGTTTTGTCGTGAAGATTGTTCTTGTGATTTGATCCAGTGCATCCAGTGACGCGATCAGAATCTGGAGCCAATGTAAAATTAATGATACTATCTAGATGTTCTTACAATTGGAGAATCTATGTGTGAAATGTAAGACGTAGAATCATGACTCTGTACCATAATGCGGCTTCTTGTTGACATGTGCATAGAAAAAAAATCGTGTTATGAAAACGACAAAAAGACCATTAACCCTTTGCACTTGAGAGGCAAAGGGTTAAGTTGATTTTATTAGTGAATATCTGCAATGAAAAGTTACTTTGTGTTCCTATATGAAGCGCTAAATAATGTTTGATTTATTCAAAAGTTTTTTTGTTCGTAGGGCCAACGATCGGAATAACGATCAGGAAGTCCAGAAGGAATGTAATATGTGAAAATTGTCTGTTCAAATTCGCTTCAACGAGGTTGTTTCGATAACACTTTGTCATTGTTGCTTGCTATTTGCCTCGGCATTTTTCCTGAACCTAATGAAGAATAATTACAATTTATTGCGAACGTACCGAATTTTCTGCGATCTCGATTCATCGAAAACGTTTGTCTTGGCGTTATTTTTTATTACAGATTTCTTGTTTTCTTCCCGACTATAGTTGCCAATTGCAGTAATTTGCCGTGGCAGTATAGCTTTTACGAGAATCGTCGTTGATTTACTATGCTAATTTATCTTCGAATTTTCCTCTTTCGAAGTCAACGACGTGGAACGTGCGGAAAAAAGAAACGCCAGTAGGAAATCGAGAAAGACAAAAGAGAAAAACAACGAAAGGGAGTCGGGTAATCAATCCCATCGAGATTTAGTAGTGAACTAGAAGACCCTGTCTCGATCCGTAACAATTTCACTTCGAAATAAAATCTCTTAATTTTCCACTCGCTTCGACGCATAACTTTTTGGAATTCAATTACTCCCAATCGTCAAATTAGTTAGGAAACAGCCAGAGCAGAAATCAACGAGCGACCACCGTTTCAACGATGGTCTCTCTTCCCTATAATACGAATCGCGTATTTTTCTTTATGTTATTTCTTTCCGTCTGTTCCCAATAAAAGTGACAGAATAACGCCGACAATTTTACGACTCATCGGAGGAATGAGCGAGAAAGAAAAAGAAAAGGATAGCGAAAAGACGCGGATCGATACGAAGAGACGGATGAACCAGAGATGAACGCCAGTAGAGACAAATTCGGAGAAAAGGGGACAAGATAGAAAGAACGGAAAACTGGCAATCCAATTTTCGCAAGCGTCCAGTCTGGATGCCAGACGAGGGACGACAGCAAGGATCCGCCGGTAGCGCATATATGTATAACTATACACATATACGATTTCCGTTCCGAAAACACACGAGGGTGATAGCTCGAAGCGCCCAGGATCTTTTTCCTCTACACATACGTGCCTACTCTCCTGGCTGTAGTTATTCTTGTGAGAGAAGCGTCCCGTACACATAGACGCCCCGGGGGAAATGAGAGGAGGAATGTGAGGATAGACGAGAAGAAAAAGAACAAGAAGAATCGAATGAACTGTCAGGAACGATGTTTTCTCTTGCAATATCTCCCAAGAATGAAGCAAAAATTTTTATACATATCTATATGTATTATATATATAGGTATGATACATTCGATCCGAAGTACCTCGTCTTTGAGCTCGTTTCTTCGTACCGCAACGTTTCTCACAATTTTTATCAATTTATCATGTAAAATGGGTCGAGAATGATGCATATATCATAGTACGTTATGATTCAGAGTTAACTAACGGCAATTTGTATCACAAGTTTTT
>JAPYZU010001477.1:0-17366 GCA_030523005.1 Tryphoninae sp. B BG-2022a
TCCATCCACAATTTCAAAAAAACAACCCACAGTTTTATTTTTCCATCCACAATTCATTGCAATAGAATAAAAATTATATTTATAAAAAAAGACAATATTTTTCTACTCGTACTAACATTTTTTCTCTGTCTTGTTTGCTTCAGGTTCGATAATGTTCCACGTAAGGAGAAGACCAGCCGATTACGTGCCGCGCAAACGAAAAAAGAAACCGGCAGGAAAATGGAGCGAGTTCGATCACAGGTACGAGGACGAGAGGCTGCCATTTCTCCTCGAGCTGAATCCCGACGGTACGGAAATTCCAAATGGCACTGGTGTTCGACATCGTCTCCAGCCAAACGTGACCGAAGTCGGTTCGGAAAGACCGATCGGACCTCAAGCGGTTCAGGCGCAGACACTGACGTTGACTGGCTCGACGGTAATGCCGAGGCATTGCGTGATCGCTTTTACAGAAAATATCGTAACGCTCACACCATGCTCCAGAGACGCTCATACATACGTCAACAATCAAAGGATACAACAAACGACGATTCTACAGGTACACTCGTCTAATTTCCTCAATCATTTTCTAGTAAATATTAATTTCAAGAATCCTTCCAACTTTCCCAGTTTGCATCTGACGAAAAAAGTCAACGTGTAAGAGATACGCAAAAAAATTCTTGCTCGCTCACCCTCTTCCAGTCTGCTCGTATTCCAGACACCCTGGAAGAAAATGAAACCAATTCGATGGACGAGTGAAAAAAGAAAAGTGGACGAAAAAGAAAAAAAGAAAACAGTCTGGTCCGCACCAGGAGAATTCTTTTCTCGGCTCGGCTAAGTTAATTTTACCCTTCGGGGCGACGCTTGTCGTCGACGACGACGTAGACGACGTAGTCCACCCGATGTCCAAGTTTTCAAGCTCTGCCACCGATCGATATGAGTTATTTCTCGCGATGGAACGAACGCTATTAGATTTCTGCTCGAATAACGATATTGTATAGGACAGACCGTGGACGATGATGATATTTACTTTTCTTTGTCGTTTGTTTTATTTTTTCTCTCTATCGTTTTGTCATTTTTCAGAACGGAGCGATCATCAAGTTTGGACGTATGCACACGTTCAGGTTCATTGATCCGGCACCGGAGGATCGCATTCGACAACGTCAGGACTCGAATAGACAGATGGATTACACTTACGACAGGTAAGTCCCATTTTCTTCAAGAAGAAAAAAAAAAGTCAAAGGAAAAGTTTCTTGGAAAGGATTTCTGCAACGTGATTAATCGATGTCGTTAGGGAATGCTTCGTGCACTTCTGCACGTTCGCTTTCTATTTTTGTTAATGTTCTTAAAAATATTTGTTAGAGTTTGATTTTTTTTAGATTAAAGGCTAGAGCAATTTTTAAAAATAACTCACACTACGTCGGACGAGAGAGTTCTGACGTCGTTTCGCTTCGCTCTTCGTTTTAATACATTGATATAAAAGAGAGAGGCTCGTTAAAATTATTCTCATAATGCACAGATTGCAATTTGTTCCTTCTTTGTTTTTTTATGTTGTACACTTTCGTCACTTCCGCTTTATTTTCATTTGGTGTTTGTGCGCCACGCACGTTGCTCGAGTATAGACGTTCGCCAGATGCTAACAGTCAGGAGGTCAATTCGGAAAAGTACAGATCAGGCTCAGGAACACCGAACGGTGGCAACAGCTCGAATCCACCGAGCCCGACAAAATCAGCAGCGGCGAGTCCTCGTACCTCGGCACATGGTGCCCATCCACCCGAGGGCACTCACAATTACGAGACGACGTTCGATCTCGATGGAAACGTCGAGACCGCGAGTCTCACGAGCAGTCGAGATGGCAACAGGTAAGCGACAAATTATTCACAGTTTTTGTTTTTCAAGTTTTGCCCAAAGAGAGTTTGTCAGGATTGAGGCGAGAGAAATGGAAAGCTGGTACTGAAGGTAAGATAGCGAAGAAGTTAAACTAGAAATATTTGCTTTCGAAGAGAACCCACATCTGGAACAGGTAAAAGAGAAGACAGTCATTGAGATATTGATTATTTGGTATAATTAATTTCTGAAGTTGACGACGTGTTTGAGATTTTGTCATTTTGTGGACATACTAGCTCGCCTCCTTTCAATTCATCCATTTCTTTATTTTCTCTTCGCACATGCAACCTGGTGATTCGTAAAATCTTGGAAGAATTCTCTCGAGGTTAACGAGACAAGACTGTGAGAACAATTTTCTTTTCATCGACAGGCTGTCGCAGTACGATCGTCAGCAGCCAAGAGGAACGGATCCGATATTGCCAGCGGTCTTGGAATTTCTCGAGGAGACCGAGGAGGCATTTCTTCACGCTGTTATCACGGACGTCGAGCCATCTGCACCGCAGTTCAAACTAGCGCCGACTTACACGCTCTATCTGGCGGCGAGATACCGCGCCAGTACTCATTACAGGCCTGAGTTACAGCCGACCGAGCGAGCTCATAGATTGACGGTGATGCTCGCGAAAGTCGCGACGATGATACAACGTGTGATACAAGAACGTTACATGGACGCGTCCTCGCTCGCACTCTGGCTGGCGAACGGTTCCGAGCTTTTACACATGCTGAAGAGCGACAGACACGTAGGAGCTTTTTCTACCCGAGCACAGGACATTTTGGCCGACGCTGTCCACACCGCATTCGCCTCGCTCGTACGTTGCGTCTCCCTCGAGCTCGCTCCTGCCATGTCGCAATTCATGGCGGACGCTGACGAGCCCGCGAAAGAGGCCGGTGTTTTACAAATATTTTCCAACACGATGGCTCTGTTACGACGTTGTCGCGTCAATGCCGCTTTGACCATTCAACTGTTCAGCCATTTGTTCCACGCGATAAACGCCACGGCATTTAACGCACTTGTTTCCAATGGTAATCTTTGTGTCAGATGGTTCGGTCGCAGGCTCAAAGCAAGATTGAACGCCCTCGAGACTTGGGCGGAGAGACAGGGCTTGGAATTGGCGAGCCAGTGTCATCTTGCCACGATAATGCAAGCTACGCATTTGTTACAAGCACCGAAATACAACGCCGAGGAGCTTGCCACACTAAGCTCGACTTGCTTCAAGCTCAATTCCCTGCAAGTCAGAGCTTTGCTCCAGAAGTATCAGCCTGCAGCCGACGAACCGAGACTACCTGGAGAATTAATCGAGAACGTCGTCAGAGTAGCCGAGAGCGTCGCCGATACTCTTGCAAGAGCCGACGGGCGAGAGATACGCTTGGAGGAAGAATCGACCCTCGCTCTCGCTCTTCTATTGCCCGAGGATGGTTATAGTTGCGAAGTTATACGTGGCGTTCCGCCTGGTCTCGCCGAATTTCTCGCTCCTTTGCAACGCGATGGACTATGTAGAATGGCGCCTCAACCAACCAGCAGCGGATATTGGACGATATACATGATCGATCATCACAATAACGTGAGAAAATTTACATCGTTAATCCTCCCAGATTTAAGATTATTTTTCCTCAAAGCTCCACGCGAGATACTCTTTCAAACGACGAATAAATTTTCATTCGCTTACAGCTTCGAAGTCTAAGCGCGATGAGCAATCGATCCGGTGGTTATTCCGGTCACGTTGGACAGAATCACGGACAACCGGAAATTCAGATCATCAAGTTACACAAGTCGACGAATGGAATGGGACTCAGCATTGTTGCGGCAAAGGTAAATTTTCACTATTGTGTATTATTCTCTTTCCATTCTTCATGGCTTCTCTTTATCTCCGTTTGTCTCGCGTGTTTAGTCACCGAGCTCATTAAACGAGACAAAGGATCGCGTTATGTTACTCGCCGATATGTCTCACCAGCTTTTAACTCTTCTCCTTGGTATACTACAGCGAAACTAGTTTCCTCGCTTTTTCTCTTTCCCTATAGCTTCCCATTCGTTGAGTATTAACCCGGCGCCGTTCGCAAACGTTTTGTACTTGTTTGCCAGTGTCGCGAGTCGCTAGACTGGTTTTGCACTATCCACCGCGAGAGGGCGACGAAAAAGTTATGCCATACAGAAACGCGCCAGGATAAATTGTAGAACGGATTGTTGAATCGCGAACGCGCCTCGACCTCGCGGAACAATGACAAGCTTTTAGAAATAGCGCGATGTACGATCGACGGACTTTGTCGCGGTAATTGAATGGGCTAAATTATTATTCATGCAAGAACTACGTATAGATTCATGTCCTAGATGTGCTTCAAGCATATGCCCATGAGCATAAAATCCATACGTATTCCCATGTGATCACCGGCCCATGAAGACACAGAAAGGGAGAGAGTGAGAGGGAAATACGTAAGACTGTCACGCTAGAAGGCATACGTTTAAGTACAAACTTCCTTCTCCATACGCTCTCCTTATCCGTTGTTCGACCGAGGCTCCACAACTTTTACGGTTATTTCTTTACTGAACCGGAGATTTCTTTGTCCACAGGGAGCTGGCCAGGATAGGCTTGGCATATACATCAAGAGTGTCGTAGCAGGCGGAGCTGCGGACGCGGTAAGTTATACTTCTCCTTGCTCTCTTTACTCGGCCGTAAGACTTTTCTTTTTTACTCCGGTGTCACTTTTCGAGGGATAAGAATTTAATCGTCTTTCGTGCTTCGTTACAGGATGGAAGATTGACCGCTGGTGATCAACTGTTGAAAGTTGATGGACAGAGCTTGGTCGGGATAACGCAGGAAAAGTGAGTTCACGACTTTGAATCTTCTCAGCGAACGAGCACCGAGTGATTGATGAGTAATACTTACGAAAAAAAAAAAAAATTCTCGTTTACAGAGCCGCTGAGTACTTGGTACGAACGGGTCCGATCGTGACGCTGGAAGTCGCAAAACAGGGTGCCATATATCATGGACTAGCAACGTTGCTATCACAGCCATCTCCCGTTATGACCAGAGGTATGCGCAACAAATTATAAAACGAAGAATTATAAGTCCAAGACGTTAACAACTTCGCGGTGTTGGTATCAAGCATAATTGAGGAAAAGTTCGCTAATTCATGCGTAGAATTTTCCATAGTTTCTCAGGAATTTTATTCCAGTTATGATTAATCGCAGTTTGTATCAATGATTTAACGAACTCACCTCGATAATCTCAATCCACACTTTTTCAATAATTTCCTCAAACATGTAAAAAAAAATAAGAATATCTTCAAGCTTTGTCTGTCCTTTCTGGAGTATCTATCACATACGACTCATGGTTCTGCGCGAATGTAACTTTTCATGTATCTACGTCCAAAGCTGTGCATAATCGCCAATGTCACTATAACGCTATTTGTTCGTTCGAAACGCAAACTTTGCCAATTAATGAAAACCCGCAAAGAAACAAAATAGAGAGAATGTAAAGATGAAAGAAAACGCTTACTAATTAATGCTTCATACTAACGTTTCGTTTCACACCAAGCAGCACACAAGGCCCGACCAAAGTCGGAACAATTAGAGCCCCCGCGACACACCGAAATGCCAGTCCCTCAGCCATCGACTTCGCACTCAATGGGAAATCTGTTATCGATGCCACGACACAATCCAACCGGCTATCAAGAGCGTCTCGTCGATTGGAACGTAGAACATATACCGATACCAGGTGCGACAGTTTCGCAAGTTGAAAAATCCAAGCCGCAATATTTTAATCATTACGAGTTTCCTAACAACGCGTATCAGAGTCAGAGCGTAGGTCAGTCGCATCAAGACGCGGGTATATCGTCGCAATCGAAAATTCCGTCGCGTTCATTAACGGCAACAAATTCTTACCTGTCGATGTATCCTATCGACGAATCACCACACGACGAGGATTACGCCAGATCACGAAATTACTGGACCAATAATAAAAGGCCGATTCCTATTATACACGAGCCTAATCAGGTGTTCCTAACTATTCCGAGCCACATCGAGCGTTATCCTCCTTATCCCGTGAGAAATCAACAGAGCCAGACGAACGACGAGTCATCCAGCAATCCTCAGTACGGTTATTACAGCAAGGATAAAACCGAGCTGACGTTTCCTGCGTTAAATCGCTCGCACGACAGTCTCGCCTCGATCGAGTGCGTCGACACGACTCGTGATACATTTTCCTTCGACATTTCGCCATCTATTCCTTACATCGATCAGCCGGATGAGAATTTCGACGCGTCCAGCAGATCACGAGAAAATATAACGATCGAAAGTTCCGGCGATTCCAACGAACGTGGAAGATCGAATGTATACAAGACACAAGATTCCAACAACGTTCACATCAATCTAATGAATTGCCCTCATAAGACACAGATCTGTTCTCACTCACCGATCTCTCCTGGCACGTTGCAGCAACGAATGAGAAAGGAGAAGGACGAGAGAACCATCAGGACCAATAGTCTCGATCGCGACGATGGAGAAGTTAAAACGACGACTGGTCGTTCGTCCCTCGGTGACATTGACTTCACAGCGACTAGTCGCAATGTCATAGTGACTCATTGCTGTTGCCACGGTCATCTGACTCACTGTCAATCACACGAATCAACTGAGTTTCCTATAAAACAAGCTCAAACCAAGGAACATCCTCAGGAGGAACGCGAAGACAGCAACGAGAGTTCCGACAGTGGCGAGAGTCAAGACGAGGACAGCGAGAGTAAAGATTCAGCCACGCCCAAATTAAACTCGATAATGCCAGAGTTGAATCTAGATCTTAGCGGTTTGAATAGCGACGTTTCCAGCGAAGATTCGAACACGCAAGAAAAATGCTGGAAGTCACCCGAGGAAGTGAGACTCGGCTGTGGAAGAGTAGCAGCATTAGCCAAACACTTCTCGAAGCTCGGCGAGGCGGGTCTGATCAAATTTAAATCCATAAAACTAAGCGCCTCGAGACAATTCGTTTCCGAGCCCGACATTGCATCACCGAGAAGTCCTGAAATCTCCGGACACAGGAGATCCAACAGGAAGGAGTACAAGTCCGAGAGTGATTTGCTGAAAGCTAACAAGAGCGTCGTGACGACACCGGAGAAAGAATGGAGCATGATTTTGTTAGATATACAAGCTAAGAACGAGCTCGACATGCAAACACTCTACGACGAGAAAACAGAGGCAGGAGAGTCGACGACGAGAGATCAAACTAACGAGGATATCCATGACGAACCTGGTGAATTAAAGAAGAGTAGCTCGAAGCTTTCGTTGGCTGAGCAACAGGAGATAATACAGCAGCTCGAGGAATTTGCAAACTTGGACAATGCACACGCTCCGTTATTTATACCGGAACAGGACGAGCCGATATCAGAAAGCGCCGACGTTGTTTCCAAAGCCTCGAGCTCGGTCTCCGTTAAAGAAACAATGACCGAGTCGATCGACGATTCTGACAATAGTCGAGAGAACGCCGCAGTGGCAACACCAAGTTATCAACGCACTTTCGTAGGTCGTATGAGACTCGAACATTTCCGGAAACACTCGTTGCCAACAATTCTCTCGAGTATCGATATCTCACCGAGTTTCGATTCTGGCGACACGAAGATCAACAAATTGGAGAAATATTGGTCGCTCAAAGATCTCATGTCGAACGAAGATGTAACTTCCGATGGGACGAATGAAACGAGTCGTACGACAAAGTACTTCATATTTCCGGCTTACTCGAGAGTCGTCTCAGCGCCTGAGATTTCAGACGAGAATGTAAATATATTTCACACCCAGTCGTTAAATTCAAGCGGCAACGTCACGATACGCAGCACTATCTCGTTTAGCGAGGAGGATCTCAAGGATAAGAGCAATGTCTCGACCGAGGCTGATTCGAACAGCTCGGAGAAACGCGAGCGTGCCTCGAGTCCAATCATTTTTCGTGATCCGACCTCAAAGCCAAACGAAACCGGACAAGCACCGAAAACAAAATTTCCCGGCTCGTTTATCAGAACGAGAAAATTGTCGAAGAGCCACGAGGGTCTGTGTCAAAAAACGAACTCGAGTCTTACGGAATTTAAGGAAAAACCAATCTGTAGATCGTTGGAAAAAATGCCAATAGCGAAGAATGAAAAATTGATCATTCCCAAGAATCAAATGCATTCTTGCAAAAATATCGTAACCTGCGAACGTTGCTCGGTAAGAGCGAGCACCAGTGATGTTTATCGAACGAAGGATCGAGCTTGCAAACACAATTCTAATTATTACAACACGATACCGATCAAGAGCAATGCCAAAGTTGGCAAACCGATAAGAAAAAAGTCATTGATAGTACGAAAAAGATCCAAGAGCGACATGGACGTCTCGGAACGTAAACCAACACCGAGATTCGAGAGAGGTGATTGGATATTTCGCGAATTTCCACCGTTGGAAAGCGATACGGAAACTCGTAAGCTGGCAGAATTAAGATGTAAGAACGTTGTCTCGTGTCTGCACTCTGCCTGGTTCAGTTTATAGATCGTGAAATTAATTTCTCATCTTTATTTACTTTTACGTTTATCATCGATCAAACAATCCCAACGTGAATTCTTTTCGTTTTTAGGTTTTCGTGAAATAATTTATTTTTACACACAGACTCTCTTCCCACACCATCGACGCACACGAAATGGTCTTTTGGGCTGTACATTAAAAAAAAAAGCAACATATCAATCCTACTGTTCTGTCTTTGCATTAGATTTAATCCTTAAATGCATGATGATGTATATTTACATCTATGTTTTCTTCCTTACGTAATTTCTAAACGGTAATTCAAAAACAGTATGTTTTACTTTTAATAGATGCTAAAAATATCAATATAAATACACATTTTAGAACGAAAAATTTTTTTTCTTTATTTTTCTCTTAATTTATGTTTAATTATCTATCTGTTTCAATTTTTTGTATTTAAAATGGAAAAATCATGCATTTAAGGTTTAAGTTATCGTTGCTTTCCTCGAGACATCGGTGCATGGGTATTATCATTTAAAATGATAAACACATAATAATCGTACTCTTAGTTTTATCAGTTAATTAATTTTATTTTCAGTTGTCGATTTTTCTTCATACGTCTGAAGAATCCGTGAATTAATTTAGACACTTTGTATCCATACGAACATTGTTTCCTTTTGTTTTCATTAATCAAAACAAATAATTATTATTCGCACGTTCGTTAGATTTACATAGTGTCTCGCAGCTTGTCGGCATGTCCGAGCATTAACACTTTGCATTGTTTTTTTTTTCGTGCATCTTGTGCTATCGCAGGACCGAGACGCATGAGTGAGCGCGATCTGCCATCACGGCTCGGACACGAACCGACTCCCCAGCAAATTCATAGCAGCAAGTCTGTCCCAGCCCTGCATAGTAAGTAACTCTAATCTGCCTCGCCATCCTTTCCTCTTGTCACTGCGATGGCTTCGCAGTTATAAAGTTGTCGATTAAACTGTATCGTGGCATCGAAAGATCCGGAGAAACATGCTTCACCATGATCAACGTTCGACTCGTCACGTCCTTAAAAATCGCCTGGCATGAATTCAATCAAGTTCAATAAAAATTGATCGAAATCGTCGATTGCATTTTCAGTCTCATTCATACAATGTGTATTTAAAAAATTGTTATTCTATCTCTCGTACTTCGAATGAACTTTGTAGAATTAATTATTTGAAATTAAACAGACGTAGGGACAGAGGGAAAACAGCAACACGAAGTATTCAATCCTGGCTACAGTAGAGCTTCATCGAGCAACAGCGTCACTCCACCGGTTCAACCTCCTCCAATGCCAGCGATGAACGGTGCAACTTCCATTCGCTCTCGGTAAATATTTCAGAGTCTAGTAGTTAGTTATATATTCCTTTGAGAAACTTGGATGGTTGGTGAAACTTGGCAAAATTTGAATTTCAGATCGAGCCATAACTTGCACGATCCTATGAGAGTAGGAACATTGCCACCAACTGGTTTGGTCAGTCGTCAACAGTCGTCGCCTAATCTGACGCCTAATCAGATGCATCCCAATATGCCGAGTAATATGCATAGCAACGAGGCCGAGAGATTCTATCAGAATTTGAGCGTTTACAGAAATCAAGATCCAACGATGAAGCAGCAACCTAGCCCACCAAATCCTGGTGACGATAGGTAAACATAAATATTGAGAATATAAATTTAAGTGATAAAAAGACGTTTCAGTACGTGTATGAAAAATCATTAATTAAATGATATGTTTCCTTGATTAAAGAAGTCCTCTGCATAATCAGAAGAGTTTACGAGGATCCCAAAATTCTCTGAACCGTCCAAACTCGGAGTTGAATCAGGCGAGAGATCGACCAATATCCGCGTACATCCCTCAAGCCCAACAACCGGCTGGTTATCCGAGCAATCAGATGCAACATCAAGGTCCTCCGCCGAGATCTCAATCGTCCCGCGACATAATTCGTCAAGAAGCCAAGCTGCAAGAGATGCAAGAGGAGGTTCGTCGACGCGAGCTACGAGGTGGTGGGCCATCCGCATTGAATCAGTACAGGCCAAACAATTACAATGTTCGGCCCATGACGGCGGCACAAACGGCAAACGCGATAAGACCGTCTAGGCCGATCGGTTCGACACCAAATTTAGGTCCAAATTCGCCGACTTATGCTACACGACCTATCGGACCGAACTACGGCTACACGGACGTACAATACAATCAGTACGGTCAGTTCACGAAACATCCCCAAGCCCCTAATCACTATGGCATGATACCGAAAGGTAAGAACGAGCCGATAAGAGCTCACGGCATGGAAACCGGTAGAGCCTCTGGAGATTACGGGGCCGATCCGAACAGACAAGTGATGGAGCACAATCGCCAATTCGGCAGTGGGTCGTTGAGCGGTCCGCAATACACGAACGGTCCATCGGACGTGAGAAACGGTCAATATCCGAATGAAAATCAGCCGAACAGAACGCAAAATGGCGATGGGAACGTGATGGGAAATCCCGAGAGTCTTCCACCCTCGAGACCGACGATGCCCGAGGATGGTTACAGGGAGAGTCCACCACCTCCACCTCTCAATACCTCGACTCATCCTCTGTACAGCAAACCACCAGCGGATTCGGCAAGATACACCGCGAGTATGCAAGATCCTCCTCGTGGCGGTTACTATCCAGCGCCTGGGGCTGCGCAACAACAAGCTCGTCAGTATCAGTACAGCGCGACAAATCCCTGGCAACGCGAGGAACGCGAGAAGGAACAGGCGCGTCGACGCGAGGCCGCGAGACTCTGGCGTGATCAGCAGATTGCTGAACTCAGCTCATTGCCACACAGAACCTCGCAGCAGGAGGAACAACTTCGCGCCCTTCAATTGGAACGTGATTTCCAAAAGAGAGCCGAAGAAGCGGCGAATCAGCAGGACGACGACGACGAGAGCAACGATCTCGAGAACGAGAGCGCGCAGAGGGTTCAGGGACTTTTGCGGATGGCCGCAAACCAAGATAGAAACAACCAGGTGAATCAGCAGCAACACATACTGATGAGATCAAACGCGAATAATCAGTCGGTGAGAGGAACTCTCTCGCCACAGCCGGTTGGCAGTCAGCTGCAATCGACGAGCATTCCATTGCACACGGCAACGAGTCAGCAAGGAGCTTCGCATGGTTCTGGAAATTCTTATTCAGGACAGAACGAAGGATCGGGTTTGCACAATCAGCAATTACAGAATCAAAACAACACCGGTCAACAATCTCCTATGTCGCCGACTTATGGCTCAGCCATGGGACAACAGTTGGCTAATAACGCGAAAACTAATACCGTCGCACAGATGAACGAGGAACGAGAGAGACAACGGAGAATCGACGAAGTGAAAAAGATTCAGGCGGAGTTTGACGAGAATCAACGGAAACGAGAGGATGAGATTAGACAGCAGCAAATACAGCTGCAGTTGCATCAACAACAGATGCAACAGCTATATGCCCAACAACAGCAGCATCAACAGCAACAACAGCAGATCTCAAACTTAAAGAGCCAACAACAGTTGCATCCAGGAATGCTGAGACTCGATAATCTCGTTATCAATGGACCAAGCTCGCCACCCTGTAAGTTCAAAGAATTCAATATGAAACGACTTCTGGAATTCTGAATGTTATACAAGTGCGAACATAATGTTTTCAATTTTGTCTTCCAACAGCTTCGCAGAATGGCGCTAACGACGCTCCTCCACCTCCCGAACGGGGTTCAAGCTACGCCGTGATGTCGCAACAGAGCGCACTGCGATCCAACACCTCGACAACTTCCAACGTTCCTCTCGGCTCGCATTCCACAGCCACGATCAAACGAGTCTCGTTTCACGATCCAAACGCAAACATCGAACCACCAAGAAATGTTTCCTCTGTAACGTCGAGCACGCCTTCATCCATCACTATGGACACGATACGTGAGGATCCCAACGTAAGTTGCTTCGTTACCGATCAATCGTTCTTAGAAATCGAGCTAGACGATTTTATGTAAAGAAAAATATGATGAAACCCTGTTAACATTGGATCCTTATTAAACGTGACAATATTCTCCTGATACGCAACCCTGGGCAGGTACCCAAGTAAGGTATTGGACAAAAACTAGCACCGTTCTGCTGTTTTTATCATCAATGTTCTCATCATTGCATGAAGAGTGACTAAAGTTGGTGAAAACAAAAAAAAATTATTGTCGTCCTAAGTCGTGTATAGTTCATCATCGACCATCGTCATCAATTCACCCGAATGAAATTCATCGTGGACCTTTCTCTTAATTCTCTACACCATTACCATCGTTCTCTCTGTCTGATCTCACTCTCGCAATCTCATCATCATCGTAATCATCGTGTTGTACATAAAAGATCCAATTTCTTCGTGTAGGATTGCATAATAATTTATGATTGTTTCGAGTTAAGCAATTTATTTGTAAATAGAAAATATAGATAATAGTGAAAATATAAATAGTGTTTGTATGATATCTGTCCTCAGAATTTTATAAATGACGCGGAAACTCTACTAGCATCCCCGAAATCCCCGGATGGACCAGGTGGGCCTTTTCAAGGAGCTACACCCGGGGTTATCGGGGCTCAAGAAGTTTACAAGTAAGTAAGGACGAATCGAAAAATGATCCTATCTACTTTCGCAGTATATTAAAATTTGTTGTCTTTCCGTCCTGCAGAGATCCGAGACAAAAGCGTCTGGCCGAGAAACAGAAGCAACAGCAAAATTCCCAGCAGGGCGAGGTACCGGAAAAACTCAGCTTCAAGGAAAAGATGAAGATGTTTGCGATGGAGACCGGTGAAGATGGCACGCCTCGCGACAAAGTGAAAATTTCTCGTGCTCAGCGAGAAATCGACAATATAGGAAGTCCTCTGAGTCCCAATAATAATAACAGAAGCTAAGAGAGACAGAGAGAGACTTCAATAATTCGGTCCCAATCGATAGTCTGTTTCTCTAGGCCGGATGTTAACACGGATGATTATTTGACTCGTTAGGTTTGAATGAAACGAAAAGAAAAAAGAACTGTACACAGGTCATTTTCACGAAAGGTGCACGCGTGTAAAAGATTCCTCGATTTACAATACAATTATATTCGATAAATATTTTATGATCATTGTACATATTACAAGCAGGACAGAACTATCAGTCGCCTATATTATTGTTTGATATTTATGTTTATATATACAAAACAAAAACAAAAAAACAAAAATATGAGACGAACAAACAAACGATGCCTGCTGAACCAATCGACTTCGTGAATTAATCGCACTCTAGCGTGCTCTACACAGTTTTCGACTCCAGAGCTATTGTATGATATATATAAATTTAGATCTGTGTATAACAGTTATATAATTAAGAAGAAAAAATAATAAGCTACGTGAACGACGAGAAATCTGACGTTTGTACAGAATATTTCGCAAGCATTAATGGGCGAGCATCGTAAACCCTAGAAATGTAAACCTCTGTGAAATGAGAGACGAGATTTTTCTTTTTCTTTTTAAAAGAGCATCATTGATTGTGTTCCGCAGAATACTTTTCCGGATTTAACTTCAGCCAATGGCAAAATGGTTAATCATCAGAATCAGGCAACTATACAAATCTACTCAAACGTTTTTTTTTTCTTTTGTTATATGCTTTACGAGCGAGACGGTAAAGCGATAATCAAATTTATTTAAGATATTGTAGCGCTTAATAATATATTGATAAGTTCTATAATTGCAGAATCATGCGAGGAAATCGAGGAGCGAGAAAGAAAGATAAAGCGAAATTGAGAAATGTACAATGTTATGAAATGTATTCATATAAGATATCATAGATAAGATTTGACAAGGGGATCACACGATGGGCAGTGCTCCAAAGAGTTTAGTGCCCAAAACTAAGAACAAAGCATAGCAATATTAGCGGGTATTAAGAGATTTAATGAGAAAGAGAAGAGTAACAGAAGAAAAAAAACTATGAATGACTATTAACCCTGCAGACATAGAAACGTTGCAGCCAGTGGCAATAATATTCTTCTTTGTTTCAACCTTTCAAGCATCCAGTAACGAATAAGTATATCCACACAGTTATAAAATTTCGATAAAACGATTATTCCGAATCCGTTATCAGTTCTTAAGAAATATTAATTCTTTCAACGACAAGCCTACGTTATTACGAATATTGAAGTTGTCACTGTTTCAGTAAACGTGAATCGATTTCTTTTCTTTTTTACCTCTGTGACGATTCTTCGTTTCAACGAAACGATAATCCGGATCGCACGATACAATGCCACGCTCCACGAATCATAGTTAATTCACGATTTTTCGCGAGATAAAGAAACAAAAAATAAACAAATTTGTAGATATGTCCTCAATATTATATGTGATATAAAAGTAGGGCTTTGTTTATGAATGCAAGGGATTCGTTGTAGATTTAGATAAAATCTAGATGTGCATCCATTGCGGAAATTATTAGGTCAAATTTGTTGACGAAATATGATAAAACAGTATATAGGGAAACAGTATTTCTGGCCTATTCAATTGCCTATGAGGAAGATGGTATAAAGTGAAATCGATCGAGCCTCATTTATGTTTTTCTTTCGATTTACCAGTAAGCGCACTCACACGTTTACGAAAGTATTCTCTATTTATTTTTTATTATTCCTTTTGTTTTCATTTTACAACACCTGGATAGTGATATATCGAGCAGCTTGTTATTAGATGTTAAAAACAAAAAAACAAGACAGGAAAAAAATAAGAAAAAAAATAAAACACGTGGACACAGCCGACTAAGATTCGTGAATGGGGTCCTGCGTCCGAAAGACCGATCACGAGCTTGTCCCGGTTCTTGTAGGCCTTATAGTGCAGCATAGGCAGCCATATTATAGTCAAGAGAAAAGATAGTACATTTTTTTCCTATCTCTCGATACGTAGAGTTAATTGTAAACGTAGTCTTATCGACACCGTTAGGATGACCATTGTTTTTACCGAATAATTAAACTGTGTATCTACGATTGCTAAGTTTCGTTCGAACGAGGTTGAGATATTAGTGGAATGATACGGAAACAAGAAAAAAAAAAGTAAGAAGAAAGAAATAATATGAATTCCTTCCTTGTTGTGTATAGCGCGCATATTTGCACTATATTTTGTATTACCGTTTTCATTGTCCTATCGCAACGGAGTTGGTTCGTTGTATGTTTTTTTTTGTTTTTTTCTTCTTCGTATCGCGAAGATAAGAGAATCTATACGATCATCGACTTTGTCATTATAATGCATTCTACTTACATTATTAACTGTACTTTTAGAGAACACTATATTTTTTAATTATTGTATTATGTCATTATATATTATTGAGATATGATATTGACGAGAAATAAATATCCCGTATATTAAAATTCGTGTTTTTTGTGTATAAACTTTCTTAAGTAAGAAACTTTAATTTCTTATCTATCTAGCATTTATCAGGAAGGATCGTAATCGCGAGTTTGAAAGGAGCGCTAAAACGGCGGAACAGTGAACCGGAAGTGATATCCTCGATATAACCGGATGTTATTTCTCAAGGCACAATTTTACAATTGTCGAGACACCAGACAATCGTATAATAATCAATTTTAGTCCAATTATAAGAAGTTTTATTTCGGATATCGATTTTTTATACGATCGATCAGTGTTTCGAACGAAATTCCTGCTAGAAGAAGAAATATCAAGCGCGATGGGGCTGAACGCGAGGAACGCCAACGATCGACGACGGTGGATAATGGAAGCTTCCGTGTTTCGACCGCCAAGTGCGCGGTATACGAGGTTCAGGTCCGAGTTCCAGGTGCCAGTGCATTTTCAGCTACGTACCAGTAAATATATTACTCCGTGGCAAGTGTTCGTATCGAGAATAAGAAAAATCTGTTCCGCGTGACGATCGTTAAAAGTATTAAAAATCTAAAATCGATAGTAAAATCATTCGTAAACAAAGACGTTAAAAACGGTTGCAGAGACGCCGCGTCGCGTCGCCCATTCCGGGCTTACAGGGTTACGATTGACATTGATTTTCGTAACAAAATAAAAAAACAAAAAACCCGGTCTACTGTTCAATACATCCCTCGGGTAAGAAGAAAGTGCATATTCTTTTGAGTGCCTCACCACGCGGCCGATCAGCAGCAGGCTTCGCGGGGGACGAGAGTCGTAAAAGGCATTAAAAGCGCCATCGAGACACCGTATCCGGTTACAGCGTGCGACGAGACAAACAAAAGAAAACATCCTCCTCTAGTGCAAAAAAGGACAACGAATATTCGCAACCCAAACAGAGTCAGGAGGCTTTCGAATCTTCAGGGAGGTAAGACTCTTTTCAATTCCAGTTTTTATTTCTTATTTTCAGTGAAACACGTCGAAACTCGGTTAGTCCGTAACTTTTGTTATTTAACAGTTATCGAGTGTGACCTTTTTCCCACAATCTCGTTGCATTATTTATCAATAAAGGAAAGTACAGTTGGAACTATCGTGTATAACCCCTAATAAGCAAACGTCCGCGTGCTATGGAGCATTCTCATTGGATGCTCGACGCCGCCATATTTATTATGCATATATATATATATACATACAACGCATAAGAGTTACGTGCCACGCAAATATATATATTTACGATAGTTTTACGGCTTGCAGGAACTGGTTATTTATAGGTATGTATGAAATTTAAAAAAAAAACAAGATTTTTTCCATAGTTCTCGCTTGTTATTTAATTCGTTCGTAGCGTTTGTAGGACAAGATCGACGAGAAAAGGAAACAAATGGCCTAGTGAACAAAGGACAATGATATCGCGCTTGTTAATATCAGAGTTGAGAACGAACGAACATTGATCTCGCCAGGGGGATCGTCTAGACATGCTTGTGTAACGTCCCATCATCTTCGTACTGGGAATTTATTGTCATCGATGCTCCTCTCCCATCCTTCCTGTACTTTGTAAGGAGAATAAGTAGAAGGAGTATTTTTTCTTCAATTTAGTAAACACGTAAGTTTTACCATAGGTTCTAATAAAGTGA
>JAPYZU010001478.1:0-35863 GCA_030523005.1 Tryphoninae sp. B BG-2022a
TCTCTCTCTCTCTCTCTCTCTCTCTCTCTCTCTCTCTCTCTCTCTCTCTCTCTCTCTCTCTGCGTACGATACTTCGAACGTAACTAGTTTTAGTATACTCTCTACTATCGTTCCAAGACTTCCCCATTTTACCTTGAGGACTTGTAACACGGAGCTTTAATAAAAAAAAACCGCCAAAGTGTACTTACGAATAAATTCTTACGAGTATTTCTTTTTCTTTTTCACTCGATTTCTTCAACGTGCAGAACTCCAATGACTGTTGAAACGATTTTATTCATTCTTTTATAGATATATATACGTATTAGAAAGAGAGAGAGAGGGAGAGAGAGAGAGAGAGAGAGAGAGAGAGAGAGAGAAAGAGAGGGAAAATACGACGTCGCGCGTTTGACTGGAGGTTACTACGTACGGCTGACTACAGACCGACCGTGACTACTGGCACACTCGCGAGGCCGAGAATAATGAAAGTTTCTACGTGTACACTTCGATATACCTCGAGAACTTTCTTTTTTCTCCTCCATTCAATTCGGACAATGTAGATAAAAGAATTTGATTTAAAGGTTAATGTGTGGAATGAGAAGGTGAGTGCTTGATGAGAGTTTCGACGATTCCGCTTAAATGTTTATTTCACGCGAACGTTACGGTTCCACGATAGATAGCCTGTATAGATGGCGAAGGGGTTGGTAGAGAGAGAGAGAGAAAAGAACACGGAGTGGTGGCCGCTGTTAGCGTGAATTTTGCCTGTGGGTATGTACACGAGAGACCCACGCTCTCTCGTTCGTCGACCTGTTCACAGTTGAGAACGATGTAGAGAGAGAGATAGAGAGAGAGAGAAAGTTGCGAGAGAGTCACGGGACACGAGGAAACTTCGTGAACCATCCTCGACCCTCGTAAAACCACTATAGCGAGAGAAAAGTCAATTAGCGCACGGGGGCCTGACAGGCCCACGTCACTATGATTCAGGAAACCGATAAATCTAAAGTAAATTCTCATACGTATGCTCACACGCATATACGTGCTGACACTGAAATGGGCCACGTTGAAAAGAACAACGCGAATAACGGAATTAGAGGAGTGATCGAGGAAGAGAAGAAGCTACCGAGAACATAGCTCGAGGGGCCTACCTGGCTTTTATGTTTTCTCCCTCCGTCCAAGCTTTCTTCTCCGATAGTTACCTACATCACGCATATATTTGCCGATTGAGCTTGCACGCTTCATCGACGCGATGTTCGTTTGTATAAGCAAATTACCCAGGACGTAGACAGAGAGTAGCGATAGGAGAGTTTCGAAAAGTCGGGAAAATCAATAATGATGAACATCGACCGAGGACAATTCATCCTCTGCGAAGAAATGTTCACATCGACCTATGTGATCTTTTACAAAAACTTTATGAAATTTACGCATTTCATTGTAGGGTTGATATAACTTAACTAAATTTTTCTACCACTCGAGGGAAAATTAACAACCCTCCTATGCATGTAATAATTGAATCTTTCTTTTCTATGAACTCCAAACATTCTCGAATATTACAGCCTAAAGTCGTTATCAGAGTCGATAATTCACTTTAAGCTAAAATCGCATTCTTTACATTTTCCAACCCCTGGAAATTCCTGACTGCGATTAGAGCTAAAATTGTCTTGGACAAAAAATACACCATGGGCGCACACAAATAAAATTTAAAAAATGATAGTGCCATCCTTCGTATCGTACCGGTCTCGTGGAATCGAATCACGTGCTCTCTTACGAAAAAAAATGACTGCGTCCTGGCGAATGTTACACCGGTGTAAGAGGAGTAGATTGTGCCGGCACGTTCGAATAGCGAGGAGTGGCAACGGCGCGCGCTTCGTCGCGCTACAAAACTTAAATTGTATTTTGCCATTTCAATAAGCGCCCACTGTCGTTTTTTGCAACTGGCGAGTAAGAGGGTAGACGCTGGAGTATAAGAAGTACGACCGGTGCGATGAGAATGCCGCGGGGCCAGGCTGCCTGGGAATGGTTCGCTGGGTCAGGGATTCAACGAGTATAGCGAGTCGGAGGAATGAGAAGGAAGGGAAAGAGGAAGATGGTGGCAAAAGGTGGAAGAGGCGAGAGAAAAGGAGTGTCGTTTATGTATATAGATATAGTGAGTATACGAGTAGAGAGTGGAGAAGGGCTGATGGGTAGATGGGTATAAAGTCGGTGAACCCGCATCAGTGTACCCGCCGCCTCCTTGGCTTACTTTCTTTTCTCATTCTCCATCTCTCGCCCTCTCTCTCTCTCTCTCTTTCTCTCCTATTCTCTTCGAATAAATCCGTGATCGAGGACGAGCCTGAGCAAAGTCTCTCCAACTTTCTCTCTCTTTCTCTCGGTCTCGCTCTAGCTCTCTCGCACAGGATAGCGGAGTCGAATCCTAGAAACTTCCCACTTTGTTCGTCGTACTGTGTTTTTCGCGCGAAGGACCAGGAAAGTGAAAAGGCTTCGGGGCAAAGAGTAGATTTTTTCCAAAAGATACAAAAGGAAGGAAAAGTCGGGAGTCAAAGAGTCCAACGATTAAACCAATCACGTGGTTTCGTGACGTCACCGGTCACGTTTTATAAATTGCGAGGTAAATCCGTAGAGAGTTTCCACTGGTATTAAAAACTTAATTCGATAACGGTCTTATCGACTATCTCGATCGCCAAGTTCTAAACAGAAAGAGAGAGAGAGAGAGAGAGAGAGAGAAAACGTCTGGTTAATTTTCCAGCGATGGAGGGTCTAATTCCTGCAGTAAGGTCAACGAATCGTCCCGAGGGATGAGAATTTTGCCCCCCTAAGTCAATGTAGTTGCAGCTGTTCGATCACTGTTTGCGATGTGGATAGGTGGCAGCCTCTATTTTCAGATCTCTCGCCTTGCAGCGGATGAAACAGAGGATAGGTCATCCGGAAGAGAAAACCACTGCCGGTCTTCGCTTTTGTCTCAAACAAGTAGAAAGATCCACGATCAATTTCAGGGTACCCCAGCATTGGCACGTAGATCCGAATTAGTTGGCCCGAGGCGTCAACTCCGTAAGCGGAATCGATTATTAATTGGTCTATGCTCGTTCATCCCGTATCTATGAGATTTGCTCATCTGCGGGCGCAATATATATAGAGCGTGCTTCCTAGGTGTATTTTCCCTGCAACCGATTCTCAATGTTAGTTCTCCGATTCGATATAATTCCAACCCTAGAAACACACAGAGCACATAGTTACGTGACAAACAAAGCTCCGAAAGCTCTTTCGTGAAACGATATTCTGTTTTACGATACACAATGAGGAAAAACATGCGAAATATCCATTTGACCCGTAAATTCAAGGCTACAATGTCAAATACAACATGTAACTGTAGATCCATGATTTAGCGTAGAGCTATCGATACCTGGGTTATCCAGGAAAATCCCTCGATCAGTTTCAACACTTTTACCTCTGCGACCTTTTCATTCCCAATTCGAACAATTCGTGTTTATTCCCCGAGCTACCAGAGGATATAGGGACTTGGTTCGCAGCATACGACAGTAAAATATAGTTAAAGGGTAGCGGCGAGGCAGAACCACCCTTTAAACGTACGAGTGATATCTTCGCGAACTTTCGTATACAATTCGATGATTTGTACGGTTGTCTCTCTCTTCCTCTGTCAATTGGAATGGAGAGAGCAGGAGACAGAGAGATAGAGAGAGATATAGAGAGGGTGGAGGAGCAGGTTGCAGAGAGGATGAGTCAAGTGAGAAACGCTATATGATACCACCCTCTGCCGTGCTTCGGATTACGGTTTCACCAGCTTCGCACTACGAGTTCGGGATCGAATTGGAAATGCTAAGCCGGACTAGCCTCTCATCCCGTTGGCGCGGTAATCACTAATTTACATGGTGTAAACTGCGGTGTGCTGCGTGACCCTATAATCTAATAGCCATGTAGTCCGATATAGTTCGTATAGAACGCACGCGGTCATGTGCCCATCGTTCGTTCGACTGTCGATTACACCCTGTGCTGTAATATTTATTTGTTGGTTATATTGTTTCATTAATGAGAAATCTCGTCGGTATTCGGTCTGTCGGGTTAATGAAATATTTCACATCGTACACGATTCGATAAGCGTTACAGCACTCTGTGCTTTATCCATTTATCAGTAGAGCCTTTGATCTTGCGAGCGGTCACGATATTTCGAAGCTCGAATTTCACCCGCGCCCGAGGCTAGGTCGAAGGTACGCGAGAAGGGATGAAAACAGGAGTTAGGGAGTATTGGTCGGTGTAGGTGAAATGAACTCACGCACTTCATTTTACAAATGAGCATTAAACCGCAATTGGCTGGTGGACGCGATGTTGCAAAGCGTCTGGCAAACATAAACGATGCAAACGAAAGCGGAAATGGAAGCGAGTGAATACATATATACAGAACAGGAGAAAGAGAGATCCGGCTGAGAGGTAGAACCAGGGGATAGAGAGAAAGAGGAAAGAAAATAGGACGCAGTACAGTGCATAATCTCCTCAAACTAGTATCTATAGTTAAGCGGGACTATGAGTGAGCGATCACTCGCCATTCCCCAAGGTCCGTGCGGCCGAGAGCTTTCTCCCGGTGTCACACACCCCTCCCTCTATACCACACCCCCCGCAAACTCGAGTATCAGATTTTCCAACTTCCATCAGCGGGGCTTGCCACACCATTGCGGTATCCCCTGGCCTATTGCTCGGCTACTGGGCGTTATCAAAGTACACTTGGTCGCATATATTCCCGTGCACAACCCCAAACTAAGTAATTACGGATCCCATAGCGAACCTTCTGATATTTCGACGATGGGATGCCCAACACCAGCCTGGAAAATTTTGCCTGTCAGAGAGCTCAGATTCGATTGGATTCCACAATTTTCATACCTGCGAAGCATCAAGAATGCAAGCTTCGATAATTTCACGATCGAACCGTTTCAACCTCTAGTTTGTTCAAGAGATTTCACCAGTGAACGATTAATTAAAATCCTTGAAAGAAAAATGTTCAAACACCCGGTATGTATGGGGATAGCTCAGTCTGTATATATCTATATAGTTTGACGATACTGCAGTACTGTCTGGTGTACAAGTACGTCCTGTGTTTGCGGCTGTTCCTCGTCATCCGAATTACTCGCACCGGTGAATCGATTCTCTGTGTCATTTGCCGTATTGACAGGAGAGTCGATGGTTCATCCGTGCTACGCTTCCTCCACTTCCTCCCACCCCCGAATGGTCCTTGCGCACGAATGAAGCTACGCCAAACCAGTCCACCACTACCGAGTCCCTCTGCCAATTCTCGCTGAGCTACGATGAAATCTGACCTACCCCAAGCCCCTTCCCCTCTCCTTCATTCCCGCACATATCTCTCCCTCTCTCGTCACTTCGCAAGCTCGCTGTTTCCGACAGTGTCCGGGTTTACGCGACGTTAACCGATACAGCACGCCAACGCCGACAACCTCGTTTGATCCAAACGGCCACAACGTCGATGCGTTCGTAAACGGATTAATTTCTTTTTTAACGCGTCGATCTTTGTCGTTATCGCTTCCTACGATTGGTTGAAACGAACTGACTCTTTACCAACGATCGTTGTCTCTTGACTTTTTTACACACCTTTATAGTCCGGGCTTTGATGCGACATTCTCTGCGGCAATGATAAAACTTCCGGAGATTCGTTATCGAAAAGGGGTAAAAATGTTGTGTAACGTCAAGAGGGTTGTTTTACCATTCCGTTTCTCCCTACGTTGATATACGAATCATCCGGATCCCGTTTGAAAATGGATCGGTATAGCACAAAAGACGGAATTAATTAGTATTGGACCCTCGCCGTGGCTCGGTTTCCTATCTCCACTCTCGCCGTTACGCGAACTACCCTCCACCACCCCCGTACCTCCTACCACTCTGTCTCCGTCGCCATTCACTATACCGGCTTCGATTCGGTGAAATCATTCTGGCAACGCTCCAGTGAACAAGTACGTATTGATTCAGATGGCAAAGGTTGTGAGCTTGGGTACAGCCGAAAGTTTCATGGATCCGCAATGCCGCGCTTCGACCGATGGGCGAGAGAGATAATCACGGAAGAGAGAGAGAGAGAAAGAGGGGAAGATAGCGTGAGAGCGGATGGTCCGGGAATGGCTGCTGGACAGTGCGAAAGGGGGTTTCCGTCGTGCGGTGGAATCGAGCTGCGTATCGGAGAATGGGAAAAGTGGGAGGAAGCTGGCAAGGGGTGTACTACCCCCGAGCCGCATTAACTGGCTGTCTCGCGTATTTATCCGTTAATTTATATCCACCCCGATACATATGCGCCAGTATTTAAACGCAGTCTGTGTGCATCTCCCTTTACAGTTCTCGCATGTGTCTGTGGAACGATGAAAGTTGAACGCATGAAATATATACAAAGGGATGGTTGGCCCAGCGGCGAGAAAATCAGGAGCCGATCCGCACCCGCGTGTCAATTAGTATTCAATTTATGACTCAAATCTCGTTGCGCCGAGCTACCGTGTAACGGAGAGCTGGAAAAAGCTTTGTACGGATCACTCGCAGAGTGTTCGAATGATCCTTTATCGACTCTTCGGGAATTTTGCACCCCCCCCCCCACCCGCGTGAAACATTGGAACGCCCGCTGCCTCGATACAATGATTCGCCTTTCGCCCGCTTTCATCGACGCACCATCGGCTCGTTCATCCCCCACGACTCTCACGGAGTCAACTCCCGGTGTGTCATTCCCGATCGATCGATCGAAATGGTGAAAGGGGGTTGATCCATTGTGCGACTCGGTATATGGTCTGTCGGTGTGTTTCGTTTGAAGGATGCTCCACGTGCCTACGGTAATTAATACCTGAGCTCGTGAATGGCTCGTAAAAAGTACCAGACTGTCAACGCTCTTCTCCAACCCTCTATCCACTGTCCATCTGTATCTCTATGCTTGGACGAATACAGACACGTTCCAATGATTTCACCGGCGTGTAAGGAAATGGATTACACGCACTACATGTCGGGATCCAGTTGGATGTCCAGTTTACCTCATCGATGGTTCCCAGCCCGAACCAGCCATCGACCCTTTGAATCGAATTCGACTTTTGTCGTTAGCAAAAACATAATCTCGTTTATAAATTAGCTCATTTTGTGTCTTCATCCCTTGGCGCTGGCGCGGAAATATGTCATGGTTGTCTGATCGTTTTCGCGACGTACGATATACGTCATTCTCGAGTTCATGGAAGAGTTAGTAGGGAGTAAAAGTTTTCACACGAGGCGTAGAGTTCGTGAACCGTACGAATGCCCGGAGTATATGCTTCTGAAATTACTGGTTGAAATAGAACAGAGTAGTTGGCCAACGATGGAAAAATGGACCTCTGGCGCAATGCTGCAGTACAGCCCCTTCGTGTTTCCCCATCTTTCTCTCACCATCACCACTCGCCAAGTGTCTGTACCGTATTCATCGTGTTTTTCGCCGGACACACGCGACTCCATTTCGTTATATGTATATGTGCGCCTGACCATGGTACGTCACCCTTTCTCAACCCCCTCGACGGATATTCCATCCCCCCGTTTCGCTTTTCCCACAACTAAGACGCCAAGGAGGAAACGAAACGACAAGAAAACGAAAGAAAAAGTTTTGCCATACTCTTTGTACGATATTGGTGGCTGTTACTGTGCTGATGCCGTTGGTTTCGGCGAGGGAAAAGCGAACGAACCACCGAGAAGAGTTCTCTGCTTGGCCTCACTCACCGCTACATTTCTTCAACCCGGCAGTCTCTCTAACAAGCGGGCAATCTCTCCCTTCACTCTCACGCCACCCTAGTTTTCTTCTCTTATATACTTTTCCACCCTCGGGAACTCATCCTCTCTCTCTTCAGCTCGGTCTCTCTTCTCGTCGAGGATCAGAGACCGCGAGATGCGCTTGGCGTATTTTTCGAAATTCCCGTTCCTTTTAGCGTCTTGGAGTCCGACCAAAGTTTGTTCTCTTCGCTACGACGATGCCGTCATCGTACCTCGACCGTAGTCAGTTGCTCTTCTTCGTACACTGCGCGTTGCTGACGGCCTAACTTCCGTCTCGAGAAGAGAGAGAGAGAGATAGAGAGACGAATGAGCGGACCCTGCGGTTCAGCCGACCAACGTACCCCCAGCTCCCACGACCTTTTCACGCGAGCGTGCTTTTTTCCTGCTGTCCCTTCTTTTTCTACTTCTTCTTTTTCTTCTTCTTCTTAGTTGAAAGCCGAGTCCTTCTTCCAGCTCGAATCTCGCGCTCCACTCTCTCCCGGTTTTTCTTAACTTCCACTCTCCCGTCCGACCACTACCCTACACCGGACGAGTCTCCTTCCGCTGTCCGCGAAACCCCTAACGTCGGGAGCATCGTTCACGACCCCACGATGAAACCACCCTCGCTGGATCAACCCAGCCACCCCCCTCCTCCTCTCTCGCGGCCCTCGCGGCTCGCGAGATCCGCGAACGCGCGATACATTCCATACATCCGACATTCTCGTCTCTATATACGCTCCGACCGAGAACTTACTCATAAGTTATGTTTTCGAGTGAACTTCCCTGGCACCGTCTTGCAATTTTTGTTCCTTCTTTCCCTCTCTCCTTCTCTCTCGCACTCTCCCATTCCCTCCGTCGTATTTCCAGTAAAGTTTTGATATTCAATAGTTCCCTTCGCTAGAAAAGAGGTGGATTCTCTCAGGCGCGCCTTCCTTCCGCCTTCCACCCCCTTATTTTTTCTTCGCTCTCCTAGTTCCCGGTGGATTTCTCATTTTTCGCTCTTTCAACGGATAAAAAGGCCACGTCCGTCCCCATCCGATCCGTTCCGTTTTCCTTCACATTTTCTACGTCTCTCTCTCTCTTTCTTGAGAACCACCCACGCCCTTTCCAAGGCAGCGTCTCGTCATTGACTCGGCTATAGCGAGAGAGTTACACATCACGTATAATCACAAATACTATTTGGCTCGTAGAGTATCCCAACTACGTGCGGACAGGAGAACAGTGTTGCTTCAATGCTCCACCAAGTCGGGAGAAGGAAAAATCGTGAGCGAGAAGAAAACTCGCCCGGTGTGGATAAAATTGTGACGAAGAAGAGGGCACAGAGGAGAATGGAGAAAAAGAGAGAGAGAGAGAGAGAGAGAGAGAGAGAGAGAGAGAAATTAAATTTACCGAAGTGAAATTTCATCTAGAGGCAAGTGTGTGCGCAAGAGCCTTCGAGACCGTTCTCTCTCGCTCCATTTCTCTCTCCTAGCCAAGACTCCGTTTTCTCCCCTAGTTTTCTCGGCCATTGTGAACGCCGCGAAAAACGTGATCTGGAGAAAGGTCTGCAGAATCGCGTGCTCGCGGATACGCTCCGAGCTTTTCAACCTTCTTCTCGTTGCCTCTGCTAAAGCCCGAACGAAGAGAGTATACAATAGTTCGTCAGTGATGCCGCTCGACGGCCACCGATGGCAACATTCCTGGCGGTAGCGACGAACCCTCTGCTATTCCCTTACCTATGTATGATTCCATGACAATCGATGCTTTCTCCTTGGTGCATTTCGTTTTGATGACAGGCTACATAAAACAGTAGAACGGGAAGAGAGAACCCAAACCCAAACGATAAAAATGACGCGTGGTAATCGAAGCCCTTAGCGATTCGCGACTTGTCAAGGATGTGAAACCCAAACGAGCCAACCGATCGAACATCGAGTGCCTTGACATAACTCTGATCGATCCTACTTCCCTGGGCGAAGGTTAGGAACGCGTTGTCTTCCCACTTTTACCCATCGTTTTTTCTTGGGTGTTTACGAGATATCGTAAAAGTGCGGCCTTGGAGCTTATGCTTCCTCGATCGTACAATAGTTTCTTGTCGTATCGTCGCATTATTACAAAATTATTGCTATTATCACCTAAGGCAAGTTGCTGGAGTTGTATCTAAATCCGGTCTCTCATGCAATCACGCGGTTATCATAAAATCGACTAGTTATAACTAGTTCATCGCAATATAATACTCTTCGTTGGAGTTCGTACTTATCGAGGTAGGAATTCACCGTTGAATTTAGCTAACATTTCGCAAGAATTTCGAAAATTGCCACGAAGCATTCTTAAGTGTGATAGAGGGAAAAAGCGATGGTAGGACGTTGTTCCGAACGAACAAGCAGGTGGAAAGAACCACGAGCAAGCTCCACGTCGTAATAATCTTCGTCGAGGTTGCGTCACTCGCGTTTGAGAGGGCAGGAGGCGAAGAGAGCACCGCCGTAAAGCAGTGTACCACATTCTGCACTCTCGGGTGCAACACATACCGTGCCTTCCATCGAAGCTTCTGTTTTCAACCCTTCTGCGTTCTTGTTTTCTCGTCCCAGCACGCCCCACCGTGATTTTATAGTTCCGTTCCAGCATTATTTTGTTATCGGTAGGAGGCTGCATGGATCGAGGCTCATTCAACCGTGAGCATCTCTTGCGCATTCCGATCAATCGTTGTCTTTTTCTTCCACTCCCTTTCCATCTTCGTTATTTACTTTTTTACCTGTTTCTTGCTCGCGTATTTTTTCCTTTCGCGGTTTCTCTCTCTCTCTCTCTCTCTCTCTCTCTCTCTCTCTCTCTCTCTATCTATCTATCTATCTATCTCACCCTGTACTTATGCCATCAGACACCCTTTATTTCCGCACTTGGTTAGATCTCCTCCCTAGCGTACCAATCCCCTACACAAGGGGTGTAATGTCTCGATCGATGAACCAACTTTCAAGTTTCTCCACGAGCGACGTCTCGCTAGAGCGAAAACGAGAGAAAAGGAGAGGAAGAGTCAAGGGAGCAATGCGCCTCGATTTACGTCGATGTCACCGAGCTTATTCTCCGAGTAGAAAATGAAGAGGAATGGGGGAAAAATGCGTCCTTACGGTACAATGACTGCTCGGGAGATCGTTCACCCGGAAGTCGTGTCGAGTTGACTGCGTACAACCTCGAATCTCGTGTTTTCGAACGTTAACTGCCGAAAAAGAGATAGTAGAAGAATTATGCTCTCACCGAAATGACTTCCGGTTGGTCGAATGCAATGAAAAAAAAATCAAAGTATCATTTGCTTGAAGCATTGAGGCGTTGATAGCAGGAACGATCTTACCGCGATCCTCGTATTTCATGCTGTTTACTCCACCCGTCTTACAGCCAAAAGCACATAAGTCTTTGTAAGTACCCTTCTAAATGTTGCGTATTGCAACTCTCTTACAAAATCCCCGATCGTCCAAACAAAGCCTGGACATAAACGTGAGTCAAAACTTGCTCAGGTTACTAATCTGGCTCGGATCAAAGGTCCAAGATTATCCCACGTCCAGTCTTGATTTCAGCTGGATCAGGGCTGAGTATTCTTGACAGAATGGTGCCGGATTTATGAGGATAACTCAAATACGACGTAAAAGGAGTTCGCAAATTATAGATATGATGGAAGAGGAAAAGTTACAAAAGTTCGCAGAAATCGATAATGCGATTTGAAACGCCTGCGATAAGCCACTAAAACATCAGGGTGTGATGCTCTTTGCGGAATTTTAAAGCTTGACGAAGTTGCAAATAGAATACACATGGAGCCGATACGCTAGATTATTTTTCAAAAACGTCATGGACAATTCAGTGATAACTTTTAGTTTGAACGAAATTTAAAAAAAACGTTTTAAATAATTTTTTGAAGACGGATGGCGATGTATTTATGTCCCCTGACCAAAAACTCCGTCCGCAAAGTCCCGAAAATTTCAAGTTCCTATACTTTGGTTTTCCGTTCGATCGATTCCGGTTTAATTACAGTATTTCAAAAACACCAGAAGTAAAATCCCTTGCGTATACGTTATCAAGTCCCCATCCGGCTGAAATTCAGCGAGCCGGATCAGGCACGCCTTATCGATGGCTGACTCGACCCTGATGAAACGCCAGGCAGTCTGATTAATCTTCCGCTCGGGAAGCGTATCGTGGCTGGCATTTTCCCTCTGCGGCAACATAATTCAACACTGTTAATCTCCGTGACACAACGTTGCTTTCTTCATTACTCGATATATTTTCGATAGCCTTGTCTCCTATCAAAGACCATCCGGGCCCGAAATTGAAAATCTGGCGTGCTCACTACGTCTTTAATGAACTGTCCAAGTTTACACCAAACCTATCTACAATTACTTTCCATCTTTCTTCGATCCATTTTCCAAACTCAGCCTGGTCTTCTTCATGAAAGTGAAATACTGCAGAGTCCGGAGAGAAGCCGTAATATCTTTGCATGAAAAAATGGGTTCTAAGCTCGTCCTTTCAATGTCGAGCTTACGAGTGGTGGAGAGACATTCCGGTTTCCGTTTCTCACTCACTTGCCTTTTACTATTAACGTATTTGTATGTGTATATACTTATATATATTGTTCACGCTCGCTCCCTGAAACACCATTAATTACGAATTAATGGAGAGCGCGGATATCCCAGGGAGGCTTGAAGTCTGCGAGAGTACGCGACGAAGTACGAGGGAGGCGCACATCAGGGGTTGAATGGTGGTGCTCCGAGAGCGAGATGGCCAACGCCAAGGAGGGTGGGGGGGGGGGGAGAACGACGAAGAACTGCCGTGGAAGTGAATTAAGTCGTGCATCTTCGCCGTCGTCGGGCTCGAGAACGACAGCGACGCCAGGAAAAGCACCCCTAGCACATGCACACATACATATGTATATACGTACGAGCAAGAATACAACCACATAAAGAAGACGAGTGAATTTCTCGCGGTGGAAGACGATCACTCTTCAATGGCCCATCCGAGAAAGCTTTGCCGGAGAGAAACGTGCGTTACGTGCCGTACGCTACCCTCTTCGTCCCTCAACCTCCCTCGTCCTCTCACTCTCAGCTTCCTCTTTCAGTCTATGATTCTTGGACTGCGTGTGCTCGACGCTTTATATCGTCGTAAATCCACGTCGATGTGCACGCTTCCGTGCGACAAAGAGATGAAATTAGTCGCTCCGAAACGGGGCGAAGGGACTTGATCGAGAGCGACGATGATGCCTGAAACCTTGAGTTTTTTTTTCTTCTGCTCGAGAGAAAATAAGCTCGAGCTGCGAGAGAAAGAGAGGAAGACTGGGAAGAAAAAACGTTCGGGGATAAATTGGATCGTCCCGTATCGTCGTTACAGCCGACGCTAGTATATGCACCCTCCCTCAATGGAATCATCGAGGTAGAGAAAGGTCACCGGGCACACGCGTTCATTCTTCTCTATACAACGATATATCATCTTTGTCTCGTGTGCCTTAGCCAATTGGCCTAACACGCAAGACACGAACGAATTATTATCTACGTATACGGAGAAATAATTTTCCAGCTACCACGAACAACCCTCTACAAATTGGGGGGGGGGGGGGTACGCTATTCCGTTAAGGATGGAAAAAAAATTCTGCATAATAATTTAAAAAAATTGCAGTTACTTTTACTCTCATTAATCGAGTGATCGAATAATTCCGACTTGTTTATTCGTTCGGAACATAAACGAAAATTTTCCCGTCGAAAAAATACAATTTTGATCAACCGGATAACGCAAGACGAGGATGCGGTTATTCGGCTTTGTCTCTCGTCGTCATTGCCGCATGTTCCGTCTCGATCCATTGCGAAATCATCAAAGTGCCGTGTACCAAATACCCGCAGGGAAATCTATGTACGGGCAGACTAGTGAGAGAGATAGAGAGCGAGAGAAGTGGAGGACGAGTCGTGTGTCATAGTGCGCCACCGAATCGATCAATGTGGAGAGACGACGTCGGCAACATCGATGTCGACGACGACTAGGAACCTGGAACGATGCTGCTCACTACCTACCCGTGAGATTCGACGCGACTCAGCGAAGGGAATTGTCACCGATATTTCCGATTTGAAAGTAGACGAGGTACCGAGAAAAACTCTTCAACGACAATTCAACGAAAGCCACGCACAAGTCTTGCCACGTTACTTCCAACCTCTCCAATCTCGTCCATTATATTATTGGCAAACTTTGAATTATACCCACCGATCTTCTCAACTGCGGATTCTCGTTTCTGAAAGAAAAGAGGGTCGCGTTTAATGTCCGGAATCTAATGGCGCACTCAACCTTACGAATAAAAAAAAACCATTAAAAAACAAGAAAGTTTTAAGTATTTGCTTCTAAAAACTTGAAGCGATCTTGGGAAAAAATATATCAATCACAAAATATTCATTTGTTTTAAACTAACAGACGAAATTATTATTTTCTTGCGATTTTTTTATAATCGTTCTTCGATCAGAAAATTAAAATTGTTGCGGAAAAAAAGATAACAATCATAAAATCGTAATTATTTTAGAAAGGAAACATAGTTATTATTTTCGTGCGATTTTTTTGAATCGTTATTCGATCGGAAAAATCGGCGTTTCCGGTCGATAGCCGGATCGTCGGCGGCATGGAATTAGGGGTAGATTCGAAGCCAGTGCGATATTTGCAAGCAGCTCGAACGCCGAATCGTTTCCCTTCGCTAGTTTCCGTCCTTAACGGAGAAGCCATATTTAATCGCCGCTCACCACCACTACCTAGAACCATGCCAATACCGAAGGTTCGCCCTCGTTCATCGGTCTCTAATACCCTTCGCGAGGTTTATAGGTATATTGTGGGTGGTAAAAGAGTAAAACGAACGAGAAAGAGTATGGAGCATGAAAGTGGAAGAAGAAGGAGAAGGAGGACAAGACGAAGAAGGAAGCGAGAGTCTGAGTAAAATGAGGTCGGTCGGGTGAAGATAGGCAGGAAGTGGGGCGAGTAAACACATTTCAACGTCTTACGGGGACGGTATCGGCGCCGACAACGACGAAGACGACAACGAGAATGAGGTGAGCACCGATGGAACGTTGAAGTGGAACGGGCTCGAACAGGACGACCGAGAAACGATGTACGAGCAACCAAACCCTTTCTCCTGCTCCAAGCCCCTAACCACCCTTACAATGCAACCGCACATGCATCTTATATACGTGCGCAGCGTAACACTCGTTTTTCAATCTCGCCCTCGTCCTCTCACTTTCCACATACGGACACTATTCACCTTTCCCGAATCCTCGTTCTTCCATGGAACGTATCTTTTGACATCTTTCACCATTTGTCCACCGGAAATCTCTCTACTCGATCTCCGATGTCACGAAGAATTTTTATGACGTATATCTGGGCACTGGGAGTTGTAAGAATTAAAAAAATCGCAGGGTGTGCTTCGTCCTGGAGTATTACGCAGGGGGTAGAAGATCGGAAAGAAAGGGTGCAGTTTTGAATTCTTGCGTTGGCGAAGGGTGGTTTTTAGGGCCAGGGAGACAAACGGAACTAAGGACGATACGTACACGTGATTACTCGTGTCCCATGTGGCGCGGATTTTCGCGAAACACGCACAAACTTAACGAAATTTCTGTTCCTTCTTAAAGACGAGATCGTTATAGGTGCCACCCTTATCATATTCCACTAACGTTATAGCGTCAACGTCGTTGGGGACGTTCTCGATGGTTCCTTGAACCTTTCTCTCTGCACGAACGCGCAGCCCATCGCTCACTTTTTCGCATACCTCTCGCACAACAAAGAGCGAAGTACATCTTTGTGCCCAAGGAGCGACGTGACGCGTCATCGTTATTTCACCGTCGTTTCTCGTTCCGTCCCTCTGATCTTTCTTGCTGTTTTTTTTATCTTTTTTCACTTTTTCCTATTCGTTTCGTATCTTCTTGTCATCATCTCTGTCGACTAGTAGGTACTCCACGAAGCGTTCCTCCTTTGCGCCATGGTCGTAACACGATTTCTCGTACGCGACACCTTGTGAAAAATACAAAAAACGACGAGACTAAAATAAGAGAAAGGGAGCGCAATGGGGATAGAGAGATGTTTCCTCGCGATTTTTTTCCAGTCCAGGTCCTCCGTCTTCGTACCTCTGCTCTTGAAAATACTCCGTCATAAAAACTTTTCTCATTTTTGTTCACGAATTTTAGCCCCAATGTACATCTGGAACAACCCCTAGCGAGACTACATCCCCAGGCTCACAATTATATCATTTTTTCAGCGTCTAAATATTATTTCGAAACAATGGAAAACGAATCCTCGAAGCAAACGAGCACGAGTAAAGAATAATTTGGCATAACGTCTAGCTCACAGGGTGAAAAACAACTCTTGGACCTTTATTGATCGAACGTGATTTTCGAATATTTAATTAGTCGTATCGTCGTTTCGACGTAGCTCGTTTCAGCAATAGCCGTGTTGTCAGCGTATTAAAGAGGCGCTCTTGCCCGTAGCGAACGCCCGAATAATTGAATCCGGCTAATCAGGCTCATTTTCCCGCTTCAACGTAATCCTTAAAGCTACCTGTTGTTCCTGTAGCGTTCGTTGTATCTCACCCTCTTCCTCGTCCGGTTATTTTACCCAGCGTCTCTCGGTGCGGCAAAACGTGCTCACCGTATCACGACTGACACTTCCATCGTTCCACAACCCCTATTCTCAACCCCCATACGATGTTTTTCAGATTATTCGGTAGAACGATGCGTCATCCCACACAAAACCCCTTTTTACCTAAACCTGTTCTCGCCTCTGCAGACCTGTTCATCCCAAATCCCATAAACTTTTATATTCGAACCAACCCCCTGGCTAAGTTCCATTGCTACAAAGGGATGAAAGCTCGTCAGTACCAACGATCTCATATTTTTTCAAATTATTCCTCACAATCGTTTCACATAAAAGTATCAATGGTTTTTGTGCAAATACAAAAGACAGAAAGGGAATATAACGTAGCAAGAATCGTAACCGTGGAGTAAATTCTCGATTCGTAGTTCAAAGGGATAAAAAAAAGAGGTCCAACGAACCGATGAACGACCGACGTAAAATATGTCGAGCGAGCGAAGATCGGTGAAGCCAGCGGGTTTATATGTTATATCGCGCCAATCGTTCGTGCATTCGAGCAATCGACTCGGGACGAAAGTGTGAAAATGATGGAAGGGTAGGAATATCTGTAGTAAAAGCTCCTGAAACTGATGGAAACAGGGTGGACTCGAGCCTGTATCACAGACTATCAGTCTGGATGTGTGTGTGGTTCCGAGAGGTTATACAGCTACGGCTATACGATATGCTCGTGCCTGGAACACGACATTATTATTTCGCGGAGACTCGCTATCCTCTCGGAATATCGGGCCTCTCTCGTCGTCGCCTCGGGCCATGTAATCATCGGGTTGGTTGCTTCTCCTCTACGGGTCAGGGATTGGGTTACGGCACCCTCTCTTCTCTCTCTCTCTCCGGCTCTCCTTCTCTCCTCTTTCCCTCCTGTCCCATTCGCCATCGGACCGTGATCGGAAGGTATAATCAAGCACGCGGTTCCTCTCCGCATTGCTACGTGGCGACCATGGCAATCTGTATGAAACCTGCGTCGTGCACGTACAAACCTAAGAGCCTCGCTCGATATCCTATCACATCGCTCTTATAATCGGCAATCGAAGAGGAACACACCCGGGTTCGTGCCTCTCCGTCTCTCGTGTCTGTCCCAAGATCGACGGAGAGATAAACGGTATCACCTCGTGAAACCTCTGGTTTTGTACCCTCAATTAAATAATCGTTTCATCCCCTATGTCTCCGCACACACGCGATACTTTGGTCTTCATGAAAAATTCTTCAACACATTGGTTCATTGTCCTGTGTTCAAAGGTATTGGAATTGTTTTTTTTTCTACTTTATTTCACGAAGACATTGAATAATAATATTAACGATATATTAATAACGTAGAGCGACGATTTCGATAAAACGCGGTGAAATATTCACGGCACATTCCAGAGCGTCTGAATTGGCCGCGGTACAATTATCGCGATTCATTCGTTTGACAGTCACGTCAGCGGGCTTTCTAACTCGATCATACGTGCCCTACAGCTAAGTACACGGTTATATATGTATATATGTATACGTACGTTATATCAGTTGTAGACCGTGCGGAAAGATTGAAGGGGTGGAAAACTCGTCGTTCCTGCTGACTCAATTTTAATAACTGAAAGAGCCATTGAAGGTGTCGCGAAGAAACTTGGCGAGCGAGTATGTCGAAGAGAGCTTGCGATGCATTGAATTTCGAGCTTTCTGTTCGTCGTTTCTCTACGAACTCCCCATTTCTCTCTTTCTCTCTTGCTCGCACATACACACACACACACACACACTTTTTCTGGTGTTCTTGAGAACACATTGGAAAATGTTTCTCCGTGAGAAAGTACAGATGACCTACCTCCCAATGGAGGATAAATTTTGTGGAACCAGTCGATTGCACCTCTGGCAAAAGACGCAGTGTGCGGGAAGGTAGAACGGGGGGAGGGGTAGAGGAAGAGGGGGAGGGGGTAGGAGGAGCAAGAGCGAGTTCATTACTAACTTCCGTTACTTCGTCGTCGGCGAAAACTTTTGCACGCGGAAAACTGGAACGACGATTTGATCTTTGTCGATGGTAATCCCCCTCCTTCGTCGATCGTATAGGTAGTAAGCGAAGCACGAATCCACGGTCTTGTTCTTCACCAAACCCCCTTCACGAATTTAAGAGATGGAAAGACAGAGAGAGAGAGAGAGAGAGAGAGAGAGAGAGAGAGAGAGAGAGAGAGAGAGAAAGACACTAGCCCTCTACTTTGCTGTTTGTTCTCAAATCAATTTTCCACGCTATACGCGCGGCCCGTTTCGCATGCCAAGAAACGACTTTGCGAGGAAACTAAAAAACAGAAGAGCGAATAGAGAAAACCCCGAAATTTTCTTTGTGATAGAGGCAAATCCTTTCCTTGGCCCAATTTTGATATTCCGTTACAATTCAGAAAAAAACGAAAGGAATATTAAAACATCCCAGAACGAGTAAAACTGAAAAAAATCGATAAATACGAGTGGAATAATGCAAAATTCGTCACAAAATAAAACAACAATGACAAATAAAAAGTACGATGGGAAAGTTGAACGCGAACGATACATTGTCAATATCGTGGATAGAATCGATGGGAACTTTCCCTCTCTCTCTCGCTCTCGTTTCCAAAAGCCCGTCGTAACATCAGCGAGGGGCGCTATCGTCCGATGTGTGTTGGATATGACTAATAAATTCGAACGAGTATTATACGTACAAGCCGAATAAAAAGCTCGCGCGGTAAACGATTTCAGGAAAGATAAGGTAATCATAAACGTAGAGAGGAGTGAATATTTAACGGTGGTTGGGCGGGTGCCGGAGGGGTTGGGTTTTACCAGGTTTCAATGCTAAAAGGGCGGTTGCCGGGCGAGATAAGCTAAACGGTGATATCGCTGCAAAATTACGATAAGACCGTCTCTCTCTGTGCATGCCTCGGGTTATAGATATATGTATATATACATATATATCGATACATTTCGAGATATATCGATGTAGATGTGTACGCGAGTGTGTCAGTGCGCGTAACTACGTGTGAAAAGTGGGGTTACGGGGTGAATACGCGGTGTTATAGGGCACTTGAACGTGGCTCTAGCAGGATACTTGCGTATACGCGAGACTCACTACACATAGACCAACGAGAGTGGAAACGAGCCTCGGAGTAACCAGGGAACGAAGAGAGGAGCTTACTGCTCCTCTCTTCCTCTCGTCATCGTCCGACTCTGCGTTTCGCCCTATTACTTCGAAAATACGCGTGTGCTCAGTCTACCGGTAAATACCAACTACCGGATCAAGGGAATACCTGCTGGCTCTCGCACTCCCCCTCCCGCCCTCCTCCAACCCTCTCGCATGACCGAACGGTATTTTCGGGACGGGGCGATGGACTTTTAAAACCCTTTTGGCGTCGAGCGGTTAACCACTCTGTTTACAACTATCGTGGCTGTTGACGTACGTATCCACGTATACGTATACGTAGATAGATTTATGGGTCGAAGTGACACTGTGGATTCGCTCTACGCGAAAGGGATTTATCGAGAACGTTTGAACGGTTTAACGGGGAGAGATTTTTGTTTTGTTTTTTTTTTTTCGAATTTACTTTTTAACTTCTCGGGTGGTATGGAAAATGGATTTAGTCTCGCGTATTACGATTTTTAATAAACGTTGATTCATAACGTTTGATAACAGTTAATTCCGTTTGTGAAAACCAATCTTTTGTTTGTAATCAAAAAACAAAAAATTCTTTTTATTACAGGTTGGTAGGTTTGTGTGTGAAAAAGATATTTTTTTATTACAGTTGCGTGGTGAAATTTTGTATCTCGTTGGTAAATGAATAAAAAAGAGGGATGCAAATTGAAATTGATTCACGATCACAAATATTCGAGTTGAAAGTACAAGTGTTTCGTGTCGTATCATGATACCGGGCCAATAACATTGTCCGATGTTTTTCGCTCTCGTTTTATCGACGACGAAAGGCGAAAACGTCGAATTGAAAATTCCTGATGTTCCTATCGCTCTACTGCGCGCGCTTTATATATAAGACGAAACAGGTGAAGGTGCACCAGAGAGGCGACCTCTTCGCCCGAGCGAATTATTTCAGGCTGATAGTTTCGCGTCTTCCCACCCCTCTACGCTCTTATATCACCTTTGCGATCTACGTGCGTCGTCGCATAACTCTTCTCGAGCCAATAGACACGTAGGAGTTCGGATTCACGATTTTCAAATTTATTTTCCACCGTGCAGGAAAGAGGAGATGAATGGAGTCGAAGCACGTGAAGTGGCCTCGAATCGAGAAAAGACGATTTTCTCGAATCTCATAAGTAAAATATCACAAATCAAATTCGCGCCCCCAAAAAAATGAAGAAAACGACACGCTCGCTTATTCTATTTTACGCAAATCCAAGAAAATTTAATTATTCTCTATTTTATCGAAATAAATTGTAATTATGCCAATTAAAAAACGTAACGATTCCCTCTTAACTTAAATTTATTTCAATTCTCGGACGATTCGTTTCAATCGAGTAAATCCTTTTTTTCACGACTAATCCGTGGCAAAGATATAAAATTCTCGGCCGAGCCAAATGGGCGGTTTCGAAGCGTTCGTAAAAATGCGGCGATAAAACGATTTACTGGCAACTTTGTCGGTGCAAAATGTGTGTGTGTGAGAGAGAGACGACGTGAGAAACAGAGAGATTGAGAGAGAGGGTGAAAAGAGCGGGTGAGAAAATACAATGGGGACGCGAAGAAAACGCGAACGTAAGGTATCGAGGAACAGCTCTTGGACGGTTGTTCGAAGCTCCGGAACCCTTATATTCTCCTCTGAATCGTTGCATATACCTAGTCCTCTTACTAGAACCGTAGCAAACCGATATATATATATATATATAGACAATCCTTGTTCCTTTAGGCACCCTCTCTCTCTCTCTCTCTTCCTCTCTCCCTTCTCTTTTCGAAGACACACACACTTTCGAGGGAGATAGGTTGAGAGCACGCCGGAAACTCGAAGCTCGCCTTGCTCGGCCGTCCGTGAGGTGGGCGGGGTGAGATGGCCGCGAAGTAACTTATCGCCTAATAAATTCCAGCCATTAGACTACGGTGAAGTAATGGATGTACCATTTGCACCCTCCACGTTAGCCCCCCCCCTCTCTCTCTCTCTCTCTCTCTCTCTCTCTCTCTCTCTCTCTCTCTCTCTCTCTCTCTCTCTCTCTCTCTCTCTCTCTCTCTCTTTCTCCCTCGTACACATTTTCTTCACTGCGTTTCCCGATTCTGCCCATCCCCCAAAAGCACCAAGCTCGCTCATGTTCGAAACCGATCTCGACCTCTTTCTCTTGCCTCTAATTCGAGTTTCTTCACTCAACGCTTTAGGGGTTGTGAAAATCGAACGTACATAATATATGTGGTATATACATATATATCGATTTGAAGTTTCGTGGTCTGTTCTCGAGTGTTTACGCGAAGATCCGATTACGAACTTTCATGTGCATCATCGACGATGAAGAAATGATTAATATCAAACGCACGAACCAACAGTGAGAATAACTTATGACTGATTATGAGAGACGTGATATTGTTGTCAAATAGTTGAATCGACTCTAGACGGCCGGAGCTTTGAAAGTTATATCCTTTGTGAACGCTTTGATCGTGTCTCGATTTCATATTTCTCATTCACACTTTAGAAATAATTAATTGCTATACAAAAGTAGACTTTGTATTACTTTATTGTTAATTGGAGAAGATTAATTATAGAAGAACCAGCATAATTTTATCATTAACTATTGCGTGGCAACTTTATTTTCAAGATGGCAAGAAATGAAGGGTGGTCTTGTATTTTCGGATTTTTTTTGCAGGAACGAACTGAACGAAATCGTTATTTCTCTCGTCGATGCGGTACAGTAAAAGTTTTCGAGTGTGAAACAGGCAACTTTGTAGTTGGTCTTCGGGATCGTCTGTCGTATAACGATCGACGACAATGACGACAATGAGATAACGATAGAGATGAGAGTTGAGAGAAAGAGAGAAAAGGAGCCACTCGAAAAGGTCGCCTCGAGGGTCTTCTCCCTTTCGTTCGCTCTCATACACTCTGAAGCTCACCCCCTCCTCCTCCCATGCGGATGATGAAGAATCGAAGTTATATTATGCTCTCCTTAATGACGGTGAATTCGAGAGGCCATGATAGAGACTCGAAACTTTCAAAGTCCAACGGTCAGGAGTCAGCTTAGGAAAGGTTGGAGGGGGGAGGCGAGCTTCCGCTGTGGAAAAAGTTTTGTAGTACATTCGTGAATTCTCGGGCGCGGAACTGACGATGTTTTCGTCCTCTGTGCGGCCACTCGAGAACGTAAAAAAATAAAAATAAAAACAAGACACAGTCGACATTTTTCCGGAAATGACTTAGCATTCCACCCTTCGATAAAGGGTGGAAACCCTTCGATGAACTGGATACGAACGAAATTGTATTACCATGGGAACTTATGACTTTATTAATTAAGAATAATTATAAATTATAATAATAGAAATTATAAGAATATTTATAAATTATAATAATATTAATTGTAAGAATAATTATAAATTATAATAATAGTAATTCTAAAAATAATTATAAATTATAATATGTTGTTGTTGTTTTGTTGTTGTTGTTGTTTAGTGGCGAACTCCGTGGACTGAGCCATCCGGCATTTGTGGACGAGCGCTGAGGGCGCCGCATTTTTATTCCAGGATGGGGGTCCTGAGACCCGCTCTCTTCGCAAAAAGCAAGAGATTCCGAATGCCCAGGCCTTCCATCTCCGTATTTTCAAAGCCCACTGCCCCAAAGACCTGATACCACCCGATCCAAGGCTGTGCAGTGGGCGATGATGTGCAGGGGCGTCTCGGCCGCCAGACTACATCTGGGGCATAGCGTCTCCTGACTCCGTCCTATCCGGCTCATGTATGCCTTTGTAAACCAGTGCCCCGTGAGCAGGCCCGTGATGCACCCGAGATCCGTCCGCTCAGTCCCACCACTTGGCCCGCAAGCTCACGGGACGGCTTCCTAAGCATATCCTCCGAGTGACGTGAGCCACTGGCCTCCATCCACAATTCAGCGATCAGTTCGTCAGCCTCCTTGCGGAAAAGGTCGTCGATGGCTCTCATTGACACTCCAACGTGGCACGGTTGTCCGGGTGATACCAGGCTTTGCCGTGCGAGATTGTGAGCCTTCATGTTGCCTTCGATGCCGCTGTGGCTTGGCACCCACAGGATTGGCACCCTGTTATGAAGGCTTATCTCCTTCAGTCGTTCCTTGCAGTCTTTGATAAGCGGCATCTCTATTTTTGCTCCTCCTAGAGCTCTGACCGAGGTCATACTATCGCTACGTGCCTGCCCTTATCCTCTCTGGCTAGGATCAGCTCAGCGCAGTACTTCAGGGCCACTAATTCTGTTTGTAGGACCGTGGCATGGCCGGGCAGGGCCACGGATACTTCCGTCTTCGGTCCGCCCGACCATACACCGGCCCCGGCCCTCCCACCCGACTTAGCGCCGTCCGTGAACCAGACTAGCCCCCGCCCCCTTCCGGTGTGAGTAGGTCCTTACCGTTTGATCACCATTGGCTCCTTGTAGGGAGACAAGTGGTGAACTTGTTCTGAAGAACAAAGGACCGAGCACACCTGTCCACCCCGCCGCTGGCCAGGATCCATATTTCCCTGTTCCGCTTTAGAGTGGACGCGTGACCCGCGTTCCTGCAGCGAACCTGCAGAGAGGCCCGCTCCCAAGGACTGAGTGTGGGTGTCGTGGTCCTCAACCATGTGAGGGCCGCCGCGTCCGTACAGGTGATCCAAAGGATCCCCTGATTATATCCGTGCCCCTCGAAGCAGGGTGCGTCCCCTCCAGAGAGCTGACCCAACGCCTCGAAAAGCTCAGCGACGATTTTGTCGGCCTGGTCGCTTGACAGGCTGCTTGCGGGATAGTCCGCCGACAGCACTGCTACCCTGCCTCCCCCTTTTACTGCTTCGCGGAAAGAGCTTGGGTCGACCGTGTTCTTTTTCCCCCTTTTGGGGGGGGGGGTTGCTGACTTCCAGTGGGGTCGAGTCCGAGGGTCTATCCCTCTTACCTCCACCCCCGACCGAGGCCGAAACCTTCGCGGCTGATTGCTGCGGGGTAATCGTGCCCGTTAGCGCCTCCCGCACCTTCCGAGCCCTTTTCCTCGCCGCTCCGCCCCTATTCCTCCTGTTGGCCCGGCCGGTGGGCCCCCCTTGCGAGGTGCCCACGCAGACTGGGTCCGCAGGAGTAACGCTATTGATGTTGGGGAGGGCGCCCCCCGGAGAGTTCAAACCCTCCTGGGCTGGGCGGTCTTCTTCCTCCACCGTTATGCAGACCTCGGGTATACTCTTGTTCAGAGCGCCACCTTCGGCCGAGTTTGAAATTCTTCTTTCTTTTTGCGGTTTCATATGGTTCCCACGAGTAGTGAGGAAAGGGTGATCCGCCCCCGCAGAGCCTTTTGCGGGGGTAAGACTAGATACGATGGGGTGTCGCTCGGTGCCCCAAAGGCATCGTAGGGGCACCATATCCCCTGGTGGCATTCAGCCCTCCGCACGATAGCTTCCACCTTGGCTTGGGGAGTTTGGTCTGCGACGGGGTTTTTGTTACCTTGACCTGGTCTTCACCCGGGTTGGCTCCTTATGGCACCCGTTGGCCTGGTCCCTCCGGGACGCGACCGTACTCCGCGGTCGTGGGCATTTGTGTGCCCCCTTCCCCGGGCCCGCCGTTCCCTTCCTCCCCAGGTCGTCCTCCTATCCGCCTTCCGAGGGCCGGAGCCGAGAAATTATAATAATAAAAATTATAAGAATATCTATAAATTATAATAATAGTAATTATAAAAATAATTATAAATTGTAATAACAGGAATTGTAAGACTAATTATAAATTATAATAATAGTAATTATACAAATAATTATAAATTATAATAATAGAAATTATAAGAATAACTATAAATTATAATAATACGAATTATAAGAATAATTATAAATTATAATAATCGAAATTATAAGAATAATTATAACTCATAATAATAGTAATTACAAGAACAATCATAAATTATAATTATTCTATTTTTATTATAAGTCGTGTATGAATAATAATGAAAATATAAACACCTCATATGTTTTATGTCCTGTTGCATCGTCACATGGATACCTCTGTACCGAGAAAGCTCTGTATCGAGTGCACTATGCGTGGCTTCCCAAAAGCGTTGTATCTTCTTTCGTACGTGATGTCGGTGGGGGTAGTGGAAAAAGGTATCGAAAGCGAAGACGTAGAAGGAAAAAGGCAGCGAGAAAGCTCCAGGACACATATAGCATTGTACTCTCGATAGCCATAGTACTATGTATATATATACGTGGTCGAGGCTTTATGGTTATATTTACTGCCTGCGCGAAGCTTCTATCGCACTATTCCACTACAGCCGGTAATACCTATGCGAGAGGTTCGTGGTGAGCCAGAAAGAAAGGCGAGAATCTAAAGAGAAAAGAGAGCGAGAGAGAAAATGATACAAAAAGAAGAATAAAAAGAAGGACGGAACGAAACGATGCGAAAGAACGTCCTGTAAGTAGTCGATAAACCGATTCTCGATAGACAAAGGAAATTCTCGTAGCCGCTTTCGCCGATATACCTTTTCCTCTCTCGACAACCCCTCCGACCTACCCTCTTTCTTTCTCTCCTTTACCACTCCCCCCTGTTCCTTCGTGGTATACAATAAAAATCGTAGCAAGCCTTTCTTCCTCTCTTTCTTTCTCACTCCTACCCTCTTTTTCTCCTTCATAGTTCTCTTCAGTGCGAAGAAAGGCAAGGGAGATGGGAATAAAATGAATCTGCTGCATAATGCAAGTCTCGACGTTCGATCTATCGTTGTGTGCGAGAGAGAGAGAGAGACTGAGAGAGAAAGAGAGAGAGAGAGAGAGAGAGAGAGAGAGAGAGAGAAAGAGAAAGAGAGACAGATGGGAATGAGAGTAAGAGCAAAAGAGGAATAGCAGAGAAGATATAACTGCGGTGAGAGTAGAGCAGGAGGCTGTACCGAGAGAAAAATCGGGGTAGTCTTCTCGACTTTTCCACCCGCTCTCTCTCTCTCTTTCTCTCTTTCTTTCTCGTTCGACCACCTCTGCTTACACTGGACATCGATTCTCTCCGGATCTTTCGACGATACAGCGCTATAGCAGTAGTAAATGCCCCTTGGCGTTTTCTTTCTGCTTGCCCCGCTCTTACTAGACTACACACTCGACTGATACTGCCGTTAGCCATAGTATAGAGAAAGAGAGAGGGAGAGAGAGAGAGGGGGAGAGAGAGAGAGAGAGAGAGAGAGAGAAAGAGAGAGAGGTAGGATATATTCCTGAACAGGCGGCTCTTTACGTCACACTATTTCCGCACTGTAACGAGAATCGTTCGACGATCCTTGCGGCGATGCACGAGCCACGGAATAAAGGTATATGTGTATCGTTACATATGTAAGTATGCTTGACATATCTCGAATTCCTGTACATATACATACATATGTGTACATATACATATATGGGGGCGGGGGGGGGGGGAGTGTACGTACAAGTTTGATGACCCTGCACATACATCTAGGTTCTTTGAACGACCTACATAACGATCCTCGACTGTCTTTTCACGAGATCGTAGACGATCGTTTTCAACTGCTGGATCGTGAGTGGAATCAATTGTAAAGTGCTTTTTTTCACCCTCGAACGATCCCCTTCGGTTCGATTTCTTTTTTTATCGTCTCCGACCTATCGCAGACCATGAAACTTTAGTTTTTACACAGTCTCTTATCTAAATAAAGGTAAAAGAGCGAAAGCGATAGAATGATAAATTGTGTAACATCGTTCTGTTTTTTCTATTTTGTTTGTTTATCGACTTGGTACGGGGGAATGCAAATACTCGGCGAAGTCTAAAATTCAACGTTCGTTTTCCTTTCGACGTTGCGTGAAGGTATGCTGTATTTTCTATCTTTGTATTTTTTTTCCTTTTCATTAAAACGTAAATCTCTGGTAGAATGAAAAGTATACGACGAAAACCGCAAGATTTATCTGCGTGAAAGCGCGGCGTAAGGAGAATGACTGCAGCGGCGGTTGGAGATCAAGAAGAGAAGTCGGGGGTGGTTTCGGGGGATGTGTAGGGAAATGTAGAATGAGAAAGTGACTGGAAGACATAAAATGAATGAGAGAGAGAGAGAGAGAGAGAGAGAGAGAGAGAGATGAATAGAAAGAGCGAAGAAAACCACGAAGAGAAGAGAACGTTGACGAAAGCACGACGTAAACCCCGTGGGGGGTTGAATCGTTCTCGTCGTATCGTTGGCATAGAGACAGACATCGAGCAACTGGGAGGGAGAGAGAGAGAGAAAGAGAGAAGAGAACCGTGCAGAGCATTTTCTCTTGGGTATTAAGCTCTCGACCGCGAGCTGCGCTCTTCCTTCCACCCTCGCTTCAAATTCTCTCGTTCCCTCTCTCTCTCCCTCTCTTCCTATCTCTTTTCATCCGACACGTTTCGGTCGTGTTCTCGCGGTACTTTCGTGGTTAACCGATTTGAATAATGCAATTCATCCCGGTAATGAGCGCACCGACGTAAGACAAAGCTATATATTCACTGACTACCGTGAGAGGAAGAGAGAGATAGAGTGATACCCACCCTTTCCGATATACAGATACACCTAGATATACATACGTGATAAGAGCTTAACATCCCCCTGACAAAGTTCGCAAGTTCTCAGGAGAAATAGAGAGAGAGAGAGAGAGCTTTGCGTCAGACTCCACCTACGTTCATGGCCCACATGCACGTGAATCATTCGTTTCTATGCCACTAACATAAACCTTCGTATCTGTGTGTGAACCGAGCAAATTCGATGTCAAATGTATCTCACCGCTCAATATATAACAGGATTTCGTACGAATGTTCACGAAGTTGATATAACGCGTATCCGGTGAGTATAGACGAAGATTTGCCAAATCTATTTCGCAATTAGTGTAACTATTTCCCTCGACGAACGAGTCTCGTATATATGTACGGGATTTGGACGATGAGCTAAATAATACATGTATGTATGGACACATGAATATTCGACGAGTGGAGGGGAAGGGGTGGGTAAGGGGAGGGAGAAGGAGAGGTAAGCATAAGGAGATCGAGATACGAGTTGTACAGCATCGATGAGTTTCCAGAGTTTGCCATCAGGAGACGTACTTAAGGCATATTCATCGAGGTTGTTATAAGCCCTAGCTCCTCAACTGGCCATTCAACGATCGCTTATGGCAACGTCAGCTTTCGGTAAGCTTTGTGAAAGGTTCTATCATAACTATCCTAAGAAGATATTGACATAGCGCATGGAATGTTTACGTTGCAAATAACGTGCTTGGTGGCTGTATTAATTTCGAGTAGATGTTGTAATGCGCTCGTGCAAGTTTCAGCCCGATATATATATTCAAGGATACGTTATATTCGCGTTTGACAGAAAATTCCAGGCTGTACAATCAATCTAGGAAATAATTTGTTTTGTTTAAGAAACGTGTCGACGCTTTAGGTGTTGAAAATCTGAGGGAATGTTCCCCTGGGAAAATTTCTCATTTGAAATCATTTGAAATTTTTGGTCCGTAAAATAAAAAAAGTTGTAATTCTTTCGATTTTTTTACTTTTTGATTGATAAAGTGATTTTAATGGAAGAATTTTCAAATTTTCGCGCCATTTGTCTCTGCCGTACGAAACAACTTATCTAGGAGCTAATCAACCACCATGATCCAATCTTGGTTGAAGGACCAAGCACTGTGAGAAACGAGGGTGCCATAGCACCACGAGAACATTCCAATCAGCCTAATTCACTTTTAATTAATATAATGCTTCGGCACGAGACATGTCGTTGGAGTGAAAGAGCCCTTCCCGATCTCGCATTTTCGTCGTACAGAAGTCTTGTATGGGGCGAGGGGAAAGACATTAGGCAACATAACGAGATAAGTACACGTTGAAGTCACGCGACACGTCGCTCACCCCTAGGCTTGTCTCTCTCTCTCTCTCTCTCTTTCCTTCTGTCTCAGAGTGCCTGCCGTGCGTTTCGTCGCGTGACATCCAGGACGACACCCCCGTCCCGGTTGTAACGACCCCGTAGCTCCTACGACTTGCAACCAAAGCAGAAGAGAGACAGAGAGAGAGAGAGAGTAAACATATATGTATATAGCTATACGATACGACAGCGAAGTAAGATCGTCGTCGTCGTCTTCGGGCGTCGCTCCCACCAACCTCGACATCCCTGCTCCCTCTGCAACGCCTTCCGCCGTACACCGGAAGCACAGACCTTCGGTAGATTGCAACCCCACCCCTCCCACCCTCGCTACCCTCTTTACTCTACCTACGTATATTGGTAGTGTATATTACACACACACACACGCACACACACCCACACACACACACACACACACACACATATATTTATATATATATATAGGTGTGTATACGTGTGTTATGTATATGCCTGCTTTGCATGCTTGCGACCCAACCCACCCCTCGTCCCTCCCCTCGACGACTCGAGATACTGCCTTTTTGTCCATTAACATGATTAAACGTCGCGCGAAGTTAACCCCGAGCCACACCGGCTGCGAGTCACCCTTTAGCAACGCTATATGCCTATGCATACTTATACCATGTGCGATATATGTGTAGGATACTACGCTACCCTCGCTAAGCACAGTCTTTCCATCTGGCACGGATTAAACCTAGCTTTCAAGCTGCTTTAAGGAGATGCAAGAAAGTTTGCTAGTTCACCTTGAGCTAGCTCAACGATCATTATATTTAGGATAGTTTTAATTTCACCTTGTTCCTCCCCCTCCCCCTCCTTTTTTTAAACGCAGCGTTGATAGACGACTATAAACGAGATTTTATATCTTCCCGAGTTTTGATTAGGAATCGTATCAGATTTTCTGGTCGAACCGAGAAACGAGAGAATAATTATTCGTAGATTTAGATTGAAACTATAGCCGAGGCTTTTTTTCCGAATATTCGAAATAAATTTTTGTTAATAATTGAAACTTCAATTATATCGTTGCATCGCGAGTCCTCGGAATCGGATACAACTCTTTACGATCTAATTTCGTTGGGAAATATAAAACGTCTCTTCATCGGGCTTTTGAATACCAATATTACAGGAGAATGAAAATAGAAGAAGAAGGAAAGAAGAAATCGCGATCCCAAAGCTCGTGATATCAGACAACACATTTTTCACAGGATTCAAAGAGAAATATATATATATATATATATTTCTTTAAATAAAACGTATGGATATATGTGCGAGCAGAGGATCGCGTGCTGATACGCTGACGTGTAAATTAATCGTTGGATAAGAGGGCACACGCAAAGCCACCGTCAACCCTCGCTTGCTCATGCTCGAAAGAGGGTTGGGGAAGGGGGCTCCCTTACACTCGATAAATTATTCCCCGCCCGTCATACCTCTTTCGCCTTTTGGCCACGCATGGTGAAGCCACCCCTTGTCCATTTACCCCTTTGCTTTAATCATTTTATAGACGGGGAGCGGAGGGATAAGCACACCCCACGGTCCGAATGTCATCGAGAGGGTTGTCTTTCCGTGCTTTCACCAGGTAATACACACGCTATATACCGTATATGTTCCCCAGTGTAACGAGATATTCAAAGATTTTTATTTCAAAAAAACCCCGGCCAAAAAGTATCCATTACTCTCACCGCGTATCCCCAAAAGTACGACAGCGACTCACGCACGAGGGTGTGCGATAAGCATTTATTTTCTGCTTCAAATTTCTTGCTTAGGTACTCAACGAATTTTTGTTTTATGACCGAGATAAGCTCGCGATTCAAACAAATTGGGCGAACAAAAACCTCGTATAAAAGCACTTTGCAAAATTGCACGATAAATCTTTCGTTGTCAAGAGAAAAAGAAATGAAAAATATAGATTTATAAATTATTAATTTAATGAAAACCTCGATTATTAGTATTTCCATTAATTTATCGTACAATTTTCGTCCTATCGAAATCCACCGAGGGTTTCCCTCGGTCATTCGCGAGACCCGCACCTTCAGACAGCTAGACACTTTGGCAAAGCTCCCTTGGGTGTACATCCGGCTCGGCACGAACCCTCGTTTCATTCGCCTGTCTCCTCGTCTCTTGTACTACGAGATATACATACGTATCACTGTCTATATGTAACCTGGGAGAGAATCTTCCTTCCTGCACGCCAAGCTTTCCGCCATAACGCCACTTGGTGTTTGTGGTTTGTTAGAAAGGACGTAACAAATAAGGTAATCTTCAGCACATATAGTCAGAGCGTAGAGAGAAGAGTGGCGAGGAGTGGAAGGGGGGGGGGGGGGGGGGGGGGGGGATGCTCCTCTGACTCTAAAGCAGCGGCAAGCCGCGAGTCTCCGGGCGTCTATACGCGAGCACGGTGTATAGCTTTCCAGGGTTTTCGTACGGGAATGCTTATTCGTACGCGCGAAGGGGTATTATGGGAAGTGGCGTATACAGCTACGAGATGAGAGAGAGAGGACGGGCGAGAGGCATCGTCGGAAAATGGCCAGAGAGAAAGCGAACGAAATGGAGAATGGCAAGAAGAAAAAAGAACACATGGGCGAAGCTGAGAGAAAGGAGAAAAACTCTATACACGTAGAAAAATATCCCACGACTTTTTGGTGGTATATGTATAACACACACGCTCGTCTTGAGTCGCGATAAAATTCAACCTAGCTCATTCCCCTTTCGTCCTCGTCACGTTCTCATTCTCCGACTCTATTTCTCTGACCCTCTCTCTCTCTCTCTCTCTCTCTCTCTCTCCCTCTCCCACTCTCTCCCTCTCTTCCTCTCTCTCTCTGTTTTTCTTTCCCTCTCATCTTCACCAGGTGGTACATAGCAAAGACGTATATACATATATATGTATATACAATAGAAAGAGGGTGAGAAAAGAGGAAGGGCACAGGGGATCGAGTTCACGCATGCAAGAGACCCCCTGCGGGAAGCGTACGTGGCTTGAAAGCGCGAAACTCTCGTCAACGTGGATACCGTATGAGAAGGAGAGAGAGAGAGAGAGAGAGAGAGAGGGAGAGAGAGAGAGAGAGAGAGGATTCACCAACGTAGCTTCGCTACATCCCCTACGTATATTCTAGATTTCTTCATTACAGCATCCCGTAAGGTTTTGTCGTGAGCGGCCTTGAGAATTTTCGCCGTATCCTTTATCGTTCATTTTCCTTGCTGGATCGTCTTTGATCAACGAGGGCACATTCGCGCGGAATCTTCAAAGAGAATTTTTCTTTTTTTTTTTTTTTCTTTTTTTTTTATTCTGCACCAACCCTCGCAGGATAATTACTCGTAGGGTCCGCGACAAAATAAATAAGAGAAATTCACCCTAGCGATTGACCTTCAAACGTATCGTGTGACTACATCTTCGTACGAATATATAATACGATCTCACCTGGGAAAAAAATATCGGTTATCACGAACACCCGGCGCATTATTACGTAACGTCTCGACTCGTCGTGGTTCATTCTTAACGCTCTTATTTCGTATTTCTTTTTCTCACTTTTGACCCCTTTTGTGAAATAAAATCTGCGGATTTTCTCGATTCCGACGGGCGAAAAGGCAGAGGCAATTTTTTTACTACTTCTTTTTTTCCACGTTCTTTTTCTCTCGGTTCTCCCTCGTCTACTTCTTATTGGTCATGCCTGGAATACGGTGGGCGCGCGCCACATATAGTAGGTACGTAGAGAAGTGCACTGTCGAATAAATTTAAAAGCACACAGCGCCGGAACGCGTGTGCTCGGCGAACGTTGTGGGTTGGGCCGATTCTCGGAACGAACGACACGGCCGTTCTTCGAACGGACTACAGGTGGCAGACGTCTGGCATCGGGGATGAAGCTTTTCCGGATAAGGCCAATGCAGCTGCTTTTACCGTGACGAATCGAGGGTAGGAAATTCTCTCTTTCTCTCTCGCTCCGACGAACCGGCGAATCTTTTTCTCGCGGTTTACGATAATCCTTTGCTTTTTTTCTTTCGGGGAAACGAAACGTCTTGCATAATCGTTAAATCAACCACGGTCGAAAAATTATTTCTTACGAAATTACTTTTGATCGAAACTTTCCATTTTTTTAAAATTAATTCTTAATTACCGTGAAACAATTTTTGTTGTGTCTCGTTTTTCATTCAACCCTTTCACGCTCCGTTTTTGAATCATGCGTTCTCGTGATTCTCGTTATCTGAGTTGAATAATTACCGAGGGTAACCAGCGGATCAAAGTTTTCATGGAAACAGTTGAGTTTAAAAATCTTGCATCCTCGTGACGTCGAGACTGGCTTTTGCATTACCGAAAATAAGGAAGAAAAGAGTCAAATATAAAGAAAGCGTGCGAGAGAAGGAATGAATAAGGATGAGAATGTTTTAAAACACGGGCTACAGGTGGTGCATGAAGAGTTTCACTCTCACTCGTCTTTCCTCATAGTTCTCTATCGTTCGCTATGCGAATGTTCCAAAAGCACCTTTTTTCGCTCCCTCGTTCGAGGCTCTCGCTCCTCGTCACGTTGAAACTTGGTTTCTCGAGAGTTCTGCAGTTTTTTTTTTTTTTTTATAAATTTGCGCGAGTACGCGGAATGCAAAAGTACCCTTAAATAATATAACCGGCATTGCCACCTCGCTATTATACACACGTGTGTCATTTAATTCCAATTGCCCCTTGAGAAACTAGCAGTTTCGTACATCCAGTTAATTCCGTTGAAAGGAGACTCGAATGTCCGTGAAATTAGACATTAAACAAAATATTGAATTCCCAGCCGACAGATCAGGGAGTTTTTATTCTCATAATTTTTATTTCTTTTTTAATTCGCTCGACGAAACGGATTCCGCAGTCATCGTAGACGGGGGAGGTGGGGGGAGGGGGGGGGTGGCTTCTCTATATGCAATTGTGCACGCTCCGGTAAAACAAGTTTCTGTCCCAGGAGTACTTTTTCTACTTATACAGGGCTAAATGAAGAGAAGGAGGGGGGGAGGGGGGAGGGGTAAAGGGAGAGAGAGAAAGAGATATCGCGTTCGTGCTTGGCAAAGCTCACCTCCGTAATTCTTCGAAACAACACGCGGGAGTCCAGCCTTGCCTCGAGCGCTTCTCGCAGCTGGTTATAGTTATATACACCCCCTCCCACCCCTCCGCATATATACAAAGCTAACTTTTAAATCCTCGAAATACCAAGGTGTACAACGAGAGTAATATTCTATACATAAGAACATTGGGAAGTCGAGTAATTACCGTTCAGGGGCGTGTAAACCGGAAGTTCTTTAATACAGTGCGAGAGAGAAGGAAAAAGAAAAAAAATCGAAAGCACGCACTAGCCAGAAATTATTAGGTTTTCCCTTTTGTGTTTTTTTTTTTTTTTTAAATCATGGAAGCACGCGCGTTTGGTATAATATTATTGTTAAGTGAAAAAGTAGCGAGTCCCACGATACCCTCAGGAGTAGCAGTGAGAAAGCTTGTGTGGAAAAGTGCGAGGCGCAAACACGATCCGGACTACCACAATGAACAATTACAGGAGAGAGGGGGTTAGGTAAAAGGGGTGGGTTATGGTAGCCCGAGGGTAATTACGAGGACACGCGGCGTGTTGTCGTCGTGAAAGAGAAGCCTCTCGCTCTCGTTAACTTTTAGGTTACAGCCCTCGTGGGAGAGCACGGTTAGAGAGCACTGAAGCGTCGTTCGACGCCAACCCTCCATCCTCGGGGATGGTTTCATAACGAGAGCAACGGATTTATTAAATTAAAACAAGTTCTCGGTGGGCCGAGGGGATGGGTCGGGGGGAGGGGGGGGGAGGGGAGGGGAGGGAGAAACGAATGAAAAAAAGATTCGTTCGATCGCACGCACAAAACGGAATTGAAATATTCATCATTTTATTTCACGTTTCACATTCGGCTGCGAAACGAATTTATTACAAAACCTCTCATTAATTATATATTCTCATTCGAAACGAAATTAATTCAATTAAAATAATTTAATTACACGATGAAGAAAAAAAAGATGGGAAATTCTTCTCGCGTTAGCGGAGGAACGGGCTACGTTTATTTAATTTAAAAGGTAGATATACGTTATCAAAGTCAACGTCATAATTAATTGGATGGCGGATAAATTTCATTGGAGCTCGGATTTAGTTTTATTTTAGTTCGAACGAAACGTAACGTGTATATTAAATGTATAAATTAAAACCGCGCGACATATTTGACTCTCGCGTATTTTTTTATCTCGGTCCGATCATGGCACGCGCTCTCTCCCTTCTCCTAGAATTTCCCTTATTTCATTACGTATATCTATATATATATATACATATTTATATAACACACGTGTCAGGTCGGCTGGCTGACAGAGTCGAATCACCTATATCGTCCCGTAGCATGGAAAGAAAGATTCTGTTCGAGTGAGATGAAAACCTTTTCTCGTAAGATGGACCAGTATCGGTGTACAGAAAGGAAACCCAGTTGAGGTACACGTTGAGCTATATCCTCTTCTTGGTATTACGGATTTACGAGATAGCCTCTCGAGTGTAAAGGGTGTCCTGCGAGATATTGCGTTCTCGAGAGAA
>JAPYZU010001479.1:0-19608 GCA_030523005.1 Tryphoninae sp. B BG-2022a
ACGTTATAATAAATAAAGTTACTTGATAAAATACTTTTAATCAGTAAATGACCATATAAATATATATTATGGAAAGAATAATAATGTCTTTCCACTTTTTGTTTGAGGCCCCTCGCTTGCCATCACAAAATACGCCCCTCCGCGATAGAACTACCTTAAAAAGAGCGATCGAAAGAAAAGATTAACTTTTTGTTTTAAAATGAATCTTCATTAATTTGTTTGTACAATGCGAAAAGAAAATATTAAAATATCGAAGGTCGATAATAAACACATGGTTTTATGTCATTTTATATTTTGTAGAAGGTCAGTTATTTTGTAAATCAATTCTACACAAATTTATGGACATTTTTTCGCGATGCAGAAATAGATTTACATTTTGAATAATTATCGAACGATTTTGATATAACGTTAGCATTCCTTATCGGATTTATATTTTTACACTCTTTTTAGTATTAATTCGTAGATACAAACACGCGCACATAGATGTGTCTCGTGTAGGACGTATTACTGCGATCTAGTTATTCGTTCTCGCGTCACTGGGTTGCATCATTATTGAAAAATATGGCGAATAAATAAAAATCGTCGATACCGGGAGAAAGAAAAATAAACAAAAAAAAATGCAAACAAAATTTCCGACGCAGTTGACCGCTTATCCGTCAACATTTTTCATCGAAATGTCGATATACGACGAGGTTTACGATCTGCTGAGATTAGAATAATTTTTATATTAAAGGATAACGGGGTCAAATTGTTATTACAAATAATAACGACAGTTTTCCTCCGGCTTTTCGTAATCGTTGATTTCTTTAATTCTTTTTATAGCAATGTGCGTCCAATTTTAATTTTGTATTTTTTCGATTTTTTAATTAGTTAATTATTATCACCAGATAGAAGACGATCGGTTAAATAATTGAAAATTTGATACGTAAATGGTACCCGTAAAGGACTTCGTTAAACAAATGTTTTTCTCCGTTTTTTTAGTAATCGTTGATTTCTTTAATTCTTTTTATAGCAATGTCCATCCAATTCTAAGTTTTGATTTTTTCGATTTTTTAATTAGTTAATTATTATCGCCAGATAGAAGAAGATCGAATAAATAATCGAAAATTTGATACGTAAATGGTAGCCACAGTAGACCGAGTGGCGCATTGCGCCTCCGACACAAATGACCCCAATCTCCTCGGCTCTATCGACTTCAACCATGACTGGTCGAGTTCAAATTGCTGAAAAAAATACGGGAAAAACATGAGAACCGAACCGATAGTCCGATAAACGTGTCAAGGAGTCGCGAGTCAACATTATGCATCGATGGATATTTTTGTCGAAGCAACTCAAGGTTCTTCTCGTTTGAATATATTTAACGTTGTTTGGAATTTTTAATTCATTCGCTAAAGTTTTCCGAGCTCATCGAACGACGTCAGCGAGTACGCGCGTACAATCACATTTTATGTTGTGGTTGTTGAAACGTGAAAGAGAGAATGGGAGGAAAGAGAGAAAATGATAGAGGAACGCACGTGCTCTGTCCGTCAAATCGAAAGTGGAAAGAAGGAACGATCACTGGCCAGTTGTGGTCAGGTGGTCGTCAGCTGATACGAACGCTCCATTCACAACGACCAGCTCTTTTCAGCGTTGCTTCTTCTATCATACTCCAGAACCGAAGCAACTGTATGCTCGACGAGTCAACATGAGATTCCTCGATTATTTTTTAAATTGTTTTTTCTCATTTCCCGACGGCTGGAAAAATCAACTTAATTACCTATAACAAATAGGTTCTAATTTAATTTATTAATCATTCTAAAGGGATTAATTAACGAGTAATTCGTTGAAAAATTTGTTTAATTTGTTCGCTTTGACAACTGGCGTGCCCAGACGTTTCTACTGTGAACATGAGATTTTATAATTTCCTTGTAATTTTCTTTTTCTCAAGCCCACATAGTGTGAAGAAATTAACAACTATAATAATCGATAGAATTGATCATTTATCCAAATAATTCGAAAATCATTAGTCAATTAAACAATAAAAGATAATTAAATTGTTACATTAGTTTTGATGCTCGTATCCTCTTCGAGAACCGAAGCAACTGTATGCTCGACGAGTCAACATGAGATTCGTCGATTATTTTTTAAATTATTTTTTCTCATTTCCCGACGGCTGGAAAAATCAACTTAATTACCTATGACAAATAGATTCTAATTTAATTTATTAATCATTCTAAAGAGATTAATTAACCAGTAATTTTCTCAAGCCCAGGTAGCGTGGAGAAATTCGTCGATTATTTTTTAAATTAGTTTTTCTCATTTCCGGGCGGCTGGAAAAATCAACTTAATTACCTATAACAAATCGATTCTAATTTAATTTATTAATCATTCTAAAGGGATTAATTAACCAGTAATTCGTTGAAAAATTTATTTAATTTGTTTGTTTTGACAACTGGTGTGCCCGGACGTTTCTACTGCGAACATGAGATTTTATAAAAATTGTTACATTAGTTTTGATCCGCGTATCCTCTTCGAGAACCGAAGCAGTTGAATGATCGATCGATGGATCAAACATGAAATTTATCATTTCTTCGGATTATTCCGAAACGGCTAAACAACGGAAATAATATTAATTCAATTAATTGATTCAATGAATAAAGTATCTCGACATATTAAATAGTTTATCATTCGTGTCGTATTGTTTTACTGTAAAGTTTCGGACGAAAACATAATTATCAATTAATATTATTCATTGAAAATTAATCGTCTTATTAAATACGACTCGTTATCGCGGAATACGTTACGAAACAAACGAAATTATCGAAGTGTTTATATCTTTCGTTTTGTTTTATACTCTGATAATTTGGTCAATAAACTGATAACTGTCCATAAAATAACTTTTTTCTCAATTATTCGAAGGATTAATATCGTAAAAAAACATTCGTTTACAAAACGTCTTTTTAAATCAAAATGAAAACAAAATTTATGCTGCATAAAACCAAATGGATATTAAATATAAATATAAAAACAGCTCAGTTTCTCTAATAAATATATTTAATTTGAACAACAAAATTATTCCAATAGTTGAATTTTTGTTATCAGCGCGCCGAATGAATTATATTTCGAATACTCACTCCATTCATCCTTAATTGGATCTTCCCTTCCCTTTATTATTTCAAATATCAACTTTACATTATGCTCAAAAACGTCTCTCGTTCCAACGTTAAATGTAAAGATAATGCCAACTATCGGACCGATAAGTGTCGTAAAAATAGTCATTTGACTAAATTTTATTTCAAATCAAAGTAAACAAATTTTAAACCGTGTTTACCATTTTTTTGTTCATATAATGTGTAGCACAATAAATGTTACAATTTTAATACTTTCATTAGAAATGAATTATCCAAATGATCGAACACTCCTTACCAATGCGAAGATTGCGAAGAAATTATTCTGCAAATTCTCACCCATCGCGTCCATTTTTATTCCATTAAAAATCCGTAATAAAAAATATTACACAATTGTCAGTAGCTGCTCGGCCGATTTGTTATGAACACATTCCTGCGTCCAACCACTCGGTTCTTAACGAGGATTGGATCTGGCATGAAAAATATGAGGAGAATCGAGTACGTGTTTGCGATTCACCTGCGACTTCCGCGTGTTGAAAGTCTAGCCTGTAGGTAGGGGGAATCTCACCTGCGGAAGGAAAGTGTGCTCTGTTCACCTGAGCTATCGACAGTGACCGCCGGTCTTCGCGTCGGAAAGGACGCGCTCCTTTGCACGCCTCTCTAAAAAAAAAGAAAAAAGAATTTTCTAAATATCAACTTGATTAAAAATTTCATACGAAAATTTACAACTTGGAGGAAAAAATTGTTTATTTATGGAAACGTTGCTTATATCGCGATGAAACAATAATAATTTAAAGACCCGGTGGAACGATCGTGAATGAAGACACGGACATAAAATGCATAGGAAAATGCTCGATATCTTTTTATAATCGCTGAAACAGCGATGACTCTACAATTATAGAGAAACGCGATAAACTACTGATACGAACGGTGTCAATTTCGGTTCTAATGCGAGTTTTTGTCGGAATGGTCGGAGCGCTGTGAAAGTTATGGAGAGTCGTCCTATTTGCTATTGAATCAACGAGTCGCGTGTTACGAGAGTGATCGCAGTGACTGAGAATAATGTGGGAAAGAATCACGGATGCGATAATTAAAAAATAATAAATTTTTTAAAAATCACGTTTTAATTTTGTCTCAGAAATGTCGTATAAATTTATTATATACAAACAATTTACTAGATAGAACGCACAGTTTTTTAAACCAATGATAATGGCGTTGTGAGAATTGGAAAGAACAAAATTATTCCTTCATGGACTTTGCTCGGACTTTGCTCCTTCTTCGTTCCGTTAGCTCCAACGGTTTACAAAAATTTTGAGTCTCAAGGATATTCGTGGAAATAATTGAGAGAAGAAGCAAAAAGAATTTTTCTTGTCAAAGTGAGTGCGACGAATGTCGTGTCGGAGAGATCTCGGAATCTCCTGGGAGTCGATTGGTTACGCAAACGGCTGAAAAGTTTTTGGGTAGCACTGATGGATAATCGAGCTATGAGACGGATGAAGAGATTCGTCCTCGTTCAAAGCGACGAGACAGATCCGATTTGGACGAGTTCGGACAATCTACTCGCGGGAATAGCGAGAATGAATTCGGAAAAGAGCGACGACGACCTTTCGTGTTCGTCCAAGGATGAACGCGAGGCCTCGACATCGACCGGTTGTCTCACCGTCCCAACGGCGAGTCCAGGACTCACGTAATCATGCTTATACGAAATTTATTCGATAATTATTAAAATGATCGTAATCGAAAGTTTGAAAATCGAACGATTTTTTAGTCGTATTTAGAATCTTATTAACGTTTCGATACAATGTATTAGGACGTACTGTTAGAGGTCGATTGTTTCGAGCAGTCATTAACGAACACTTTCAGTCTTTAGATAGTTGCCCATTCTTTTAGGGAACGGTAAACAGGAAACGGGACATTTTTTTTCATTTGAGGAATTCCAAACTTTCTCGATTTTCTTCGTAATATCGTGTCGATTGAATATTTTATATTATTTATTGATGAAAATTGGAATTATTTATTCTAGGCGTAATGACATCCGGTCGATGAGATGGAGGACGGTATTCAAAGTTTTATTTCTCTGATCGACTAAGGAACGACAGTTTGTGATTTGAGAATATCAGAATTTTCTCCACTTGGTTTATAATAGCGAATCTCTTAAATTTCTACTCGATTTAATAGAATTCATATAATTTATTCACAAAAATAATAAATTATCACTATTCTCCTAGTAACTTTATTGTCTTTTCTATTCGTCTGTTTATTACACGAATAGTTTAATTGTTTTGGTCAATCTTTTATCAGAGTATCGAAAGTTGGTTTATAATATCTCTCCTTGGTTGGTTTATAATATCTCTCCCTGGTTGTTTTATAATATCTCTACTTGGTTTATAATATCGGATCTCTTAAATTTCTACTCGATTTAATAGAATTCATATAATTTATTCACAAAAATAAAAAATTATCACTATTCTCCTAGTAACTTTATTGTCTTTTCTATTCGTCTGTTTATTACACGAATAGTTTAATTGTTTCGGTCAATCTTTTATCAGAGTATCGAAAGTTGGTTTATAATATCTCTACGTGGTTTATAATATCGGATCTTTTAAATTTCTACTCGGTTTAACAGAATTCCTATAATTTATTTACAAAAATAATAAATTATCACTATTCTCCTAGCAACTGTATTGTTTTTTTGTATTCGTCTGTTCATTGAACGAATAGTTTAATTGTTTCGGTCAATCTTTTATCAGGGTATCGAAAGCTTGTTTCCCGTTCGTAATACAATATTTAATAACGCTGTTCAAAGTTCAAAGTTCAAAGCACCAGCAATTGCTGACGTGGAAATCCTAAATTTCAAACTGTGTTCTCTTTTGTACGTGCCAAAAACGACGCTGCACAATTTTCTTGCCTAACATCTACACGCGATAATTAGCGTGTGAATAGTTCGTTTTGCATATGGAAACAAAACGAGACGAGATGATAAAAAAGAAGTGCGAATCCGTGATAACGCTTGAGCTTGTTTATGACGCGAATTCCTCGTTATTATTCGCTACGGTTTTGTTTTTGACGGTATTTCTGGTTTGCATTTATCTGAGACGTGAGAAATATAGGTGCGCGTTGCGCAGCGAGACTTTAATTACCAAGCAAGTACATCTTTTTTTCTCGTTTACGTAAAATGAAGAAGAAGAAAAGAACAATAACACAAACGAGAAGAAACGATATAGGCAGTGTCGAAAATTTGTATTGTTAGAAAATTCATCCCATCGGGAATTCGGAACTCAAAAAATACATAAATGCTATAATTAATTTACATTGCTATATGCATTACATTACTATAATTAATTAATTTACATTGCTATATGCATTACATTGCTATAATAAATTTTGTTCTCGAATGACTTTCTTAAGAATGCGTTTGTCAAATATTCTTAAGTTAAATGAACCGGAAATATATATCCGAAACGGGATCTATCGATTGATCTTATCGAATTTGCGACAATATGGGAATTACATTAATCGACGGCGATTATCATTGTTTTCTTTTTTTCAGGTAACATGATTTTTTTAATCTATGCACCTGTGCTATAAAGATAAAAGCACAGCACGAATGATATCCTGTCTCGTAAATGTCTTTGTTTACAAATCGATATGTATCGTTGATTCGTTGAATAAAGAATTAATTTTCTGTATCGTGTAAAAATATTAATCCGTATAATTTTTCAATTTCACAGGCCCAGCATGTCGCAGGGCACGGTGATGATTCAAGCGCAGAGCCGTTTACAAGAGAAGGATTTCACGGTTGCGACACCGGAAGAATTTGTACGACGTTTCGCCGGCACCAAAGTTATCGAGAAGGTAAATTTGTTATTCGCGTCCGACGAAACGCGAAGAACGTAATACGTTCTGACAAATATAAAGAATTAATTATCGGAGTTAAGTCATATGGACGGAATCTTGGGGAACGTAGAATATAATAACGAGGCCAATGCAGAAGTGTGAGAGATATGAGAAAAAACAAGGTGTAACTTTTTTTTATAAACTGACGTAAAAGAGAGGAGAAAAAAAGATTGCGCGTATCCAGTGAGGAGAGTAGGTTAGGAAGAAATAATATTAAATAAAAGTAGTCTTTGGGCAGAATCACCAGGGACACGTTTAATTGACGAGCCTTGTACTTTGGAGTTTGATTTCCATTACGTTGCTACCCGAGGCACGAATCCTCTTGAAATAAGAATCATGCTAATGAATTTCTTCTCATAACGATTCCAATAGTGATTTACGTAAGAAAGAAAAATTTGATGAACCGATATAACAATAATTCATTGACTCTTCAATCTGCGATTTGTAATTTGTTGTCTCATTGCAGATTCTTATCGCCAATAATGGAATTGCCGCTGTAAAATGCATGCGGTCCATAAGAAGATGGTCTTACGAGATGTTCAAGAACGAGAGGGCTGTGAGGTTCGTGGTGATGGTGACACCAGAGGATCTCAAGGCGAATGCGGAATACATAAAAATGGCGGATCAATACGTGCCTGTGCCTGGTGGAACGAACAACAATAATTATGCCAATGTCGAGCTCATTGTTGACATTGCGATGCGTACACAGGTCCAAGCTGTCTGGGCTGGCTGGGGTCATGCTTCGGAAAATCCTAAACTGCCGGAGTTGCTGCACAAAAAAGAGATTGCTTTTATTGGTAAGGATCGATCGAGCGGTTTGTCGATCGTTCGGTCTTTGTATCGCATTTCAAATGTCGAACAATACGTAGAAATATTCTGCGACTTCTATTTGTTCTTAAACGTCGAAATAATATTTGAGGATTATAAAGAAATATTCGATATTCGTGAAATGGTTACAAAAATAAGATTTTTAATTTTTGTCAATCGACAGGACCATCCGAACGAGCTATGTGGGCTCTTGGAGACAAGATAGCATCGAGCATCGTAGCGCAAACTGCGGACGTCCCAACGCTTCCATGGTCAGGTTCGGAACTGAAAGCTCAGTACAGTGGGAAGAAGATCAAGATATCCTCGGAATTATTCAAGAAAGGTTGCGTCTCGAGCGCGGAGGAGTGTATCGCAGCTGCGAACAAAATAGGTTTTCCTGTGATGGTAAAAGCTAGCGAAGGTGGCGGTGGCAAAGGCATACGAAAGGTTGAAAATGCCGAGGAGTTGCCGACTCTATTTAGACAAGTACAGACGGAGATACCGGGTTCGCCGATATTCATCATGAAACTCGCCAGATGCGCTCGTCACTTGGAGGTCCAATTGTTGGCGGACAACTACGGCAATGCCATATCGCTCTTCGGTCGTGATTGTTCGATTCAACGAAGGCATCAAAAGATTATCGAGGAAGCACCGGCTGTAATAGCGAAAGCGGAGGTTTTCGAGGAAATGGAGAAAGCAGCTGTGAGACTGGCGAAAATGGTTGGCTACGTCAGTGCCGGTACTGTCGAGTATCTGTACGACACGGAAGGACGTTATTTCTTCCTCGAGCTCAATCCCCGTCTTCAGGTAGAGCATCCTTGCACAGAAATGGTTTCCGATGTCAATCTACCTGCCGCACAGTTACAAATTGCCATGGGCCTGCCGCTTCATCATATCAAGGATATACGTCTATTGTACGGCGAGAGTCCCTGGGGCGATAGTCCCATAGACTTTGATCGACCACGACACAAACCGCAACCCTGGGGCCACGTCATAGCCGCGAGAATAACGAGCGAGAATCCCGACGAGGGCTTCAAACCGAGTTCAGGCACGGTGCAAGAATTGAATTTCCGATCGTCGAAAAACGTCTGGGGCTACTTTTCCGTCGGTGCTTCGGGCGGTCTTCACGAATTCGCGGACTCGCAGTTTGGTCATTGTTTTTCATGGGGCGAGGACCGAAATCAGGCCCGCGAGAATCTCGTCGTTGCGCTCAAAGAACTGAGCATAAGAGGCGACTTCAGAACCACCGTCGAGTATCTCATAACGCTCCTCGAGACCGAGGCGTTCCTCACGAACAATATAGACACCGCTTGGCTCGATTTGTTGATCGCCGAACGCGTTCGTAGCGACAAACCGGATGTCTTGCTCGCGGTCACTTGCGGAGCCCTACATATCGCCGATCGTACGATAACCGGTGCCTTTACGGGATTTCAAACAGCTCTCGAGAAGGGTCAGATTCAAGCCAGTAACGATCTAAACAACGTGGTCGACGTGGAACTCATCAATGACGGTTTTAAGTACAAAGTTCAAGCTGCCAAATCCGGACCGAACAGCTATTTTCTCGTTATGAATGGTTCGTACAAGGAGATCGAGGTACATCGTTTGTCCGACGGTGGAATGTTGATGTCGTTGGACGGGGGAAGCTTTACGACTTACATGCGAGAGGAGGTTGATCGTTATCGCATCGTCATCGGTAATCAAACTTGCGTGTTCGAAAAGGACAATGATCCCTCGTTATTGCGTTCACCGTCGGCAGGAAAGCTCATAAGTTTCACGGTAGAAGACGGTGGACACGTGGATGCCGGACAAGCTTACGCCGAGATTGAGGTAATGAAGATGGTAATGACGGTTACTGCCAGCGAGGCTGGTAGTATTTTTTACGTCAAAAGACCCGGCGCCGTTCTCGAAGCTGGAACTCTCATAGCTCATCTCGAGCTCGATGATCCGTCGCTCGTCACTAAAGCCCAAGAGTACTCGGGCCAATTCTTGGCACCGGCTGCGCCGGCGATACCAGAGAAACTCAATCATCTTCACACCAAGTATCGCAACGCTTTGGAAAATACGCTCGCTGGTTATTGTTTGCCGGATCCTTATCACCTGCCCCGACTGCGTGAGCTGATCGAGAAATTTATGAATTCACTTCGAGATCCGAGTTTACCCCTGCTCGAATTACAGGAAGTGATCGCTACGATATCCGGCCGTATACCAATCTCGGTGGAGAAGAAAATACGTAAATTAATGACACTGTACGAGAGAAATATAACGTCTGTACTTGCCCAATTTCCGAGTCAGCAGATCGCCGCCGTTATCGACGGTCATGCCGCTACATTATCGAAGCGCTCGGACAGAGATGTATTTTTCCTCACGACTCAGGCTATTGTGCAGCTGGTGCAAAGGTATCGTAACGGCATTAGAGGACGAATGAAGACGGCGGTGCACGAGCTTTTGCGACAGTATTACACGGTCGAGAGTCAATTTCAGCAGGGTCACTACGACAAGTGCGTCTCTGCTCTCATACAACGTTACAAGGACGACATGGCAATGGTCACAGCGACGATATTCAGTCACAATCACGTAACGAAGAAAAACGTTCTCGTGACAATGTTGATCGATCACCTGTGGGCAAATGAACCCGGACTCACGGACGAATTGGCGAGTACGCTGACGGAATTGACGAGTCTCAATCGTACAGAGCATAGCAGAGTCGCATTGAGAGCCAGACAAGTTTTGATCGCTGCGCATCAGCCTGCATACGAGCTACGGCACAATCAAATGGAATCGATATTCCTCTCAGCCGTTGACATGTACGGTCACGATTTTCATCCTGAGAATCTGCAAAAGCTTATACTCTCGGAAACCTCAATATTCGACATACTTCATGATTTCTTCTATCATTCGAATCGCGCCGTTTGCAACGCCGCGCTTGAGGTTTACGTTCGCCGCGCTTATATAAGCTACGAACTCACTTGTCTTCAGCATCTCGAATTATCCGGAGAGATACCTCTCGTACATTTCCAATTTCTTCTGCCGACGAATCATCCGAATCGACAGAATACCTCGTTGATCAATCATCGAACTGGTGCGATGGCAGCTTTTCAAGATCTCGAGCAATTCTCCCAGTACGCGGACGAGGTTTTGGATTTGCTCGAGGATCTCTCGTCACCGACTTCCGTCTCGGCGAAAGTACTCGAAGCCGTCGAAGCGGCAGGTAGTGAATCCCGACACAGTACGTCGATCAACGTTTCGTTGAGTACCGCCGAGACGGCTGGCCCCACTGAAATCGGTGAGAGACCGGTCGAGCCGGTCCATATTCTTAGCATAGCCGTACAGGACAATGGCAATCAAGACGACGCTACAATGGCGAGATTGTTCGGCGATTGGTGCGCAACGAATAAGGACGAGCTCGTATCCCGCGGCATCAGAAGAGTCACCTTCGGTGCTCTCAAGAGAAGACAATTTCCAAAATTCTTCACGTTCCGTCAACGCGACGGTTTTGTCGAAGACCGAATTTATCGTCACCTCGAGCCAGGCTGTGCTTTCCAGCTGGAGCTCAACAGAATGAGAACCTACGATCTCGAAGCGTTGCCGATCTCGAATCAGAAGATGCATCTCTATCTTGGCAAAGCTAAAGTTGCTAAGGGACAACAAGTTACGGATTATCGTTTCTTCATACGTTCGATAATTCGTCACTCGGACCTCGTCACGAAAGAAGCTAGTTTCGATTATCTTCACAACGAGGGCGAAAGAGTTCTCCTCGAGGCCATGGACGAGCTCGAAGTAGCATTCTCGCATACTCTCGCGAAGCGCACCGATTGCAATCACATTTTCTTGAACTTCGTGCCTACGGTAATAATGGATCCGGCGAGGATCGAGGAGAGCGTGACGAGTATGGTTCTTCGTTACGGTCCAAGATTGTGGAAATTGCGAGTACGACAGGCAGAGATTAAAATGACGATACGTCCGGCACCGGGCAAACCAACCTCGAACGTTCGTCTTTGTATATCGAACGACAGTGGCTACAGCATAGATCTACATCTCTACACCGAAGCGACGGACGCCAAGACGGGTGTCATACGGTTCGAGTCTTATGGTTCGGCCAGTGCAGCGACCAATCCGAATTGGCGACCCGGGCCCATGCACGGTCTTCCAATTTCCACGCCCTACCTGACCAAGGATTACCTTCAAGCTAAAAGATTCGCAGCACAGAGCTCCGGCACAACGTACGCGTACGATCTACCAGACATGTTTCGCCAGCAGATCGAAAAATCGTGGGCAAAGTATTACGAGGAGAGGCCCAACTTGGAAAATCCCACGATACCGAGTCCCGTGCTCGACAGCGTCGAGCTCGTTCTAGACGGCGACAATCTCGTTGAGCAGAAAAGATTACCGGGTGAGAACGATGTTGGTATGGTAGCCTGGAGGTTGAGCCTCTACACGCCTGAATATCCCGCTGGGCGGGACATCATTCTCATAGCCAACGATCTGACTCATCTCATCGGTTCATTCGGCCCGAAGGAAGATTTAGTCTTTTACAAAGCTTCCGAACGTGCGAGACAATTGTCGATACCTCGTATATACTTTTCCGCCAATGCCGGAGCGAGAATTGGTGTCGCCGAGGAGGTAAAGGCCGTCTTCAGAATTGCCTGGGAGGACGAGAACGAGCCGGAAAAAGGTTTCAAATACATCTACCTGTCCCCGGATGATTACGCTCGTTTGGCCTCGTTCAATGCAGTCAAAGCTTGTTTAATAGAGGACGGCGGTGAATCTCGCTACAAGATTACCGATATAATCGGTATCGAGGAGGGCCTCGGTGTTGAGAATCTGAAACACGCCGGTATGATCGCCGGTGAAACTTCCAGAGCTTACGACGATGTTATCACGATATCGTTGGTGTCCTGCCGCGCGATTGGAATCGGTTCTTATCTCGTGCGCCTTGGACAACGTGTCATACAGATTGAAAATTCTCACATAATCCTAACGGGTTATCGCGCGCTCAATACCGTTCTTGGTCGAGAAGTTTACGCCAGTAACAACCAACTCGGTGGTATACAGATAATGCACAATAATGGAGTATCTCACGTAACCGAGCCCCGTGATCTCGATGGGGTTGCGACGGTTCTCAAATGGTTGAGTTACATGCCAAGAGCCAAAGGCGCGCCACTTCCGATAATGCCGTCCGTCGACCCGATCGATCGTGAGATCGGTTATCTACCGACAAAAACACCTTATGATCCACGCTGGATGCTCGAGGGTCGATGCGCGCCTGGTGACTCCAATCTCTGGGAATCGGGTTTCTTCGATCGTGGCTCTTGGGAGGAAATCATGAGACCCTGGGCGCAAACGGTGGTGACCGGTAGAGCTCGTCTTGGAGGCATACCCTGCGGCGTTATAGCAGTCGAGACGAGAACAGTCGAGCTTCATCTTCCTGCCGATCCGGCGAATCTCGATTCCGAGGCAAAGACCGTATCGCAAGCAGGTCAAGTTTGGTTCCCCGACAGCGCCTACAAAACCGCACAGGCGATCAAAGACTTTGGCAGAGAGGAACTTCCGCTCTTCATATTCGCCAATTGGCGAGGTTTTTCGGGTGGTATGAAAGGTAAGAATATTTCTCATTAATCATTAATTAATTCGCGTACCTCGGCATGCGCGAAAATAGAGAAGATTCGAAGAACCCTCCAAATATTTAAACACGATAATTACATTTAATTCGCAGATATGTACGAGCAAATTTTGAAATTCGGAGCTTACATCGTGGACGGTTTGAGAGAATACACAAGGCCTGTGCTGGTTTACATTCCACCAAACGGCGAGCTTCGAGGTGGAGCTTGGGCAGTGGTCGACCCCACGATAAATCCTCAACACATGGAAATGTTCGCGGACACCACGAGTCGTGGAGGAGTACTCGAGCCCGAAGGAATCGTCGAGATCAAATTTAGACTAAAGGACATATTGAAAACAATGCATCGCGTTGATCCAGTGATACAGAGTTTGAAGGTAAAGTTTATACCTCTTGTGCTACACATCTACGTACTATCTTTGTTAGTGATACGACTTAAGCTCAAACATTTTTCCTACCAAACATTCCTTTATTGAATATTGAATGCGCCATAACATTACAAGTATAGATAACATTGATATCTCACTCTCTTAAAAACATTATGCACTAATACCGTCCGTTTGTCGAACTTGCAAATCACAGGAGAACGTATCGCCCTCGATGTCAGCCGAGGACCGAGCGAATAACGAGGCAATGATACGGACGCGCGAAGGAATACTGGAGCCGATGTATCATCAGGTCGCTGTTCATTTTGCCGATCTTCACGACACGCCGGAGCGCATGATAGAGAAAAACGCTATACAGGAGGTCGTGCCATGGCGCAGTTCACGAAAATTGTTGTACTGGCGGTTGCGACGTCGTTTACTAGAAGAAGAGATAAGACGTGACATATTGACGACACAGCCGTCATTGGGCGAGGGACAGGTTGACGCGATGCTCAGACGCTGGTTCTGCGAGGACAAAGGGGCGACCGAGTCGTATCTTTGGGACCAGGACGAGAGTGCCGTTGCGTGGCTTCTCGATCAACGCAACAGCGAGAACAGCGTTCTCGCACGTAACATACATTGCGTCAGACGCGATGCTGTTGTTACCAAAATCAAAGAGGTGCTCGAGGCTTGTCCCGAGGTCAGGCTCGACGCTGTTCTCGAGATTGTTCACAGACTTCAACCATCCGAGCGTACCGAGCTTCAACGTACCTTGGCGCAATTAGAAGCGTCCGGTCAAGAGCCTCACAACGATTCGAGCGCGTCCTCATAATTCTCTCATCTTCATCCACTGTTCCATACAACGTTCCACGGCCATGGTCCCACGAGCGTTAATGATAGCACCTTTTGAAACATAAGCGTAATTTTTTTTACATAGAAAGTAATAGTTCATTTGTACAGATCAGCCACGACATGACGCAGGTAAACGCTATAGCCGATTGACGGAAATGCAGATAAGGACAGATTGTCTCATTCCTGAAGTGCTTTCACATACGCATACAACTGCTATTCCATTAATCGCGAATCGAACGGGATTCGATTGATCGTCAGCCATTGAATTGTAAAAAAACAGGCGAGTTTTGTTTTTCGTGTATATATCGTAAGGGGATTATTTCGACAGTGATAATGTCGATGAATAAACACTACACGTAAGTTCTATGTCATCGCAAAACAAAACAAAATCATGCATGCGCGAAAATCGGGAAATACACAGAGATTATATATATATACAAGTCTATATATATATATATATAGACTAGAATATATATATATATATTTATTTTTAAAAGAGAAGAGAGAAAGGAAGCGAGTGAAAAAATAAAAACAATTTAACGAACGTTACGAACGATTAGTCTACGGCGTCGTGTGATTCGAGAGTCGGGTGCGTACGTTAAGTTATTTCCTTTTTGTACATTGATAATGAGTGAAATCGAATTTAACTAGCACTAAAGAACATTTTGAAACGTGTGTGTGTGTGTGTAAGAGGATTATTGGATTGTAATTACACTGCCGTGAAAATATGTTTAAAGAAAAATTTAAAAAACCGCTCGATCTTTTAATTTTTATTACATTCAGAAAATGATATTTGTTGTACAAACAGATATAGAGAGATATAAAAATATGAAACATTGTAACGAACCTTCCTTGTTAGAATACCGGAATGAGACTACGATGTGTATCCTCCAGATCATCGTCGAGTGTCAGCAGCACCATGAACGAGAAAAACATTGCGAGGGCCGACAGGAAATGCCAGATATCGTGAGAATCGAAGAAATTTAGCAAAGCACAAGGTTTGTTATAAAGTCGCGACTGAGCCGGCGTCAATGCCCAGGAAATTGATTTGTTTATGAAAAAGTAGAGAGCACCACCCCACGTTATGAAAGATAAAAATATATAGCACGCCGGCTCGAAGAGAATTTTTTCTCTATGACAAAGCTGCAAGACAAAAGTGAAAACGCATTAACAATCGAAATCACGCATTGCACTGGATACGTGTCTTCGGGTTCGCACTTACCTTCATTACGATGTAGAAAAACGTGTATAGGATCAGATTCGACATGAGTATCGCGAGTAAAAAAGTAGCAAAATCTTTGTCGTGATGCATATTGCCATAGACTGCAAGTCCCACGTTATAAGCATTGGCGAGTATAAGAAGTATCAATCTTCCTGCGTACATGGGCCTCAGAACATCAAAGCGTCCAGCTCGAGCATCGTGTTTCAGCGTCTGTGCAAAAAGATAAAAGCCAGTTCAACGATAAATATCATTTTTCGAATTTATAGAAGTTATCCCTGGAACGGCATAAACTTTTTTCACTTTCACCTTTTGGATAAAGTTTCTAAATTAACATTTTTCTACTTGACAAAAATTCGGAATCAAAGTCAGTTCTCATGTACATCATTCTGATCTTTACGACTTGAAATTGAAAATATTGAATTTAAGAAATTGAAAAATATGAATGTAAAAAAGTATGCCATTCGCAGGATAAAATTGTAAGTGACATCGGATTGGTACCATGAGAACGCGACGGATGAGACCTCGGTTGAGTTTCCATTGACCCATATAATAAATCTGCGCCGTCAATACTATGCACGTGATGAGATGAACTATCGTAAATATTATCCAAAAGTCTTTTGTACCGTTCAGCACACCGACCATTCCGAGAAATATTATCAGTGCCAAAACGCCGAAAGTTACGGAAGCACGAGCGTTGATATCAGGATGACGCGTTTGGTAAATCTTTACCATGCACAGTATAGAAATAATGTACATAAAACTTGTATCTAAAAATAGAGTATCGATGAATTAGTGAATGATATTTTGGCGACGTACGTCGTCTGATTTTGTCCGACATAAAAGCTTTTTCTGTTGTTGCAATTTACCGAATTGAAAGTTGCTATGGCTGGGACAAACATGATAGCTTCCTGACAGCAAACCTTCCATCATAAGGGCTGTACCCATGGCGTAAAAAAGTCCATAATGCTGCGGTATACCGTAACTCTTTGCCTTTTCAGCACGATCAATGTCAATATTTTCTCTTGTGTAAGTAAGAAATATGAACAGCATACCGAGCAATATATAGCCGAAATTTGAGAAAACATGATTGAAATCGGAAAGTAAACCAAGGGGATGCGCGCATAAAAAATTGTAGTAACAGAGATCCTGATTGCCCGTAACGTGAAGAACGTTCTGATAGGTAATGACCAATTGCATAACGGGCAATGTGTAAAAAATGGCTATCGTGATCAAGTAATAAAGATAGAGCCGCGATTTGTGGCGAAGTATTTTTGGCTCTTTTCTAGCTAGATCGGAGACCGAAAGAACGCGTCTTGTTCGAATAACTTCTTTGTCCGTAAGGGCGTCTTCCATCATATCGATGTCGTCCTCGTCGAGCGAAGAATCATTCGATTCAATAGATGCGATCTGACTTGGACCAACCTGATCATGAATTTGAAAACAAAATGCAATTTATCGTAATGCCGAAATATTCTGTTTTTCTGATCAAGGAACATCGGTAACTTTGACAAACCTCATCGACGGTGGAAGGGCTCGGCAAATGTATCGGTCCCTCAGAGTCTTCCATCTGATCGCTCAACAAACGTTCTCGGAGTTTTCTTCCCTTTCGGACTCGGTGCATGATAACGCCAATAACGTACATCATACAAAATCCCACACCCACCGAAAGAGCTATCGTAGATGCTGTGATAAAATCCTCTTTGCTAATGCTCGGCTTCACGAGCAATTTCAAAGTTTTCCGACGATCAGGATAACCAACCGATCCTGTGCAATCTGTATCATCACCTTTCACAACGAGGACTAGGAAAAAACCGCGTGGGTATGTTTCTCTCTACAAATACAAAACAAATAGAACATCCACTGTCTTATTAATGCTAAACAAATAATTGCATTGTTCCATTTAAAAGAGTACTAACTGCGATCGTGATACCTCCTTTGCGACTCGCCGTTTGCCAGTAGCCTGAGTACTGAACATTCCTCTCCAAATCAAATACCGGACACTAAAAGAATGAGAAAAGTGTTAAAAAGTCGTTTTGATGTAGAAAGAAAATTTTAACGAAGAATAAATTTCGAAAAGATACCGTCGTGTTCTGAATAGATATCGTCATGCAAATGTCTGAGTCCGATTCCATCTGCACTAAAACTGATGAACTTTGTGATTGATTGGTGAAGTTGTAAGCATAATAGATCGGGTCGGCGGGTGATATTGTAACATTTTTAGAATCCCCTAGACTTAAGAAACATAGTTTACTTATAATACCCTCAAATTCCATGGGGGATTGGATATCTGGTTTAGATTTTTTAGAGACATGTACATAATTTATTTTCTTATGTACCTTATATTGAAGTCTTCCTGTGATATCTTCAATTTAAACGAAATATTCCTATCACTGGCAGTTGCAACACTAACAGTTATGAATTCTTCTTCCGTGCTATTTGTTTGCTGGTCCTTGGTTGAACATAACGTACGACTAGCGGAGTCATATTGAAGATTTTTTGAATGTGTATTCTGCACTATAAAAGGTATTTGCCAGGAGAGAATACCACTTCGTTGACGTACAACCACAACCAAAGGTTCCTCTTCCGTTGCATTGCTCTGAACTGTAATTCTTGCACCTTCCACTGTGATGTCCTGATTCATGAGATGATAAAAGAAATAATAGAAATTTGTAGTTACAAGAAATTTGCATCCTTCTAAGGATCAACTAGCATATTGCTGGTTGCAAGAGGTGACAGCTTCACCACTCTCAAATTATATGACAAATTAAATGAGAGGTTACTCATCACTCGATATTTTTTCAAGGAGAATAGTTCATCCATGAAGTTCAAAGACTTGGTAAAACTTATAGCCGCAATATCGCGTAACAACATACATGTTATATCATTTTCAATAGATCGGGCGTTACTATTGTTTTTCGTATGATAGACTATCTAATTGGATATTAAACATCATTTAATACCTTACAAAAGAAAAATATGAGATCGCCACTCAATCAATGCCAGAATCATGGTGTTTGGTTGTCCAATTCCCAAATCATAACGAAGAGCTCTAAAAAGATGATTTTATTACTTTTTGACACTTACGGAGTAAAGGAAAACATATTCAATGGAAGAATTGATATCTCTGTTGTAAAGGACATCGAGTTCTGCAGAAATTACAACAGGATACAAAGACGGAAGAGTCAAAAGGGATGTTCCACCAGCGGCTGTCGCTGCACAGAGTATAATTGTCAGTCCAAGAAGATTGTGCGTATTAGCCCGACCTGTTAAATAAACAAAAAAAAATCTCTCAAAAGGCGGCTTGCACGTAACATTTGTGAAGATATAATTTATCATAGAACCATCGGCCTTTGTTTCGGAAGTATTTCTATAGGTAGAAACAAAATAAAAATAGTACCGTGAGCCATCTTTCTCGATGTTAGGTTCAGTCTTAATTTCTCCGTTGTAAATCCATCAACCACTCTTTCGAATTCCTCGCGATAATCGTATGAATCATCTCGAATACATGACGTACATCGTCTATTTTATGATAACCTGTGTAGATCGCAACGATTTGACGTTAGCTCGCGGCTTACCACCACAAACAAACTTCTTTGAAGAATGCGTCAAGAGCGTGAAAAGTTTTGCGCCCAGTGCAGCAGCGCAGCCAGATCGCGCACCAAAGTTACCCTCTCTCTAGTCCCTCGTGCTCCCATCACACAATCATAGGAGCGCGTGTCCGTGAGCGAGCGACGCTCGGAC